>JABXJD010000156.1:0-10000 GCA_013375575.1 Percina caprodes
ATCCATGGTGTCACACAGTCAATGGACCATTCTGATGTAGGATTTTAAAATTAAAGGCTAAAATGTCCAAGTAAATCTACAGTATATTTGACATCTTTTTCAGGCTGTTAAAGCCATATTTTACTCTTTTTCAGGCAACTGTAGAACGGAATCCTCCTGTTAAACCAGCTTCATTCCAAGTCTGAGAGAAACATCACATATCCATGGTGTCACACAGTCAATATTGGACCATTCTGATGTAGGATTTTAAAATTAAAGGCTAAAATGTCCAAGTAAATCTACAGTATATTTGACATCTTTTTCAGGCTGTTAAAGCCATATTTTACTCTTTTTCAGGCAACTGTAGAACGGAATCCTCCTGTTAAACCAGCTTCATTCCAAGTCTGGGAAACATCACATATCCATGGTGTCACACAGTCAATATCGGACCATTCTGATGTAGGATTTTAAAATTAAAGGCTAAAATGTCCAAGTAAATCTACAGTATATTTGACATCTTTTCAGGCTGTTAAAGCCATATTTTACTCTTTTTCAGGCAACTGTAGAACAGAATCCTCCTGTTAAACCAGCTTCATTCCAAGTCTGGGAGAATCACATATCCATGGTGTCACACAGTCAATATTGGACCATTCTGATGTAGGTTTTAAAATTAAAGGCTAAAATGTCCAAGTAAATCTACAGTATATTTGACATCTTTTTCAGGCTGTTAAAGCCATATTTTACTCTTTTTCAGGCAACTGTAGAACAGAATCCTCCTGTTAAGCCAGCTTCATTCCAAGTCTGGGTGAGACATCACATATCCATGGTGTCACACAGGTAATATCGGACCATTCTGATGTAGGATTTTAAAATTAAAGGCTAAAATGTCCAAGTAAATCTACAGTATATTTGACATCTTTTTCAGGCTGTTAAAGCCATATTTTACTCTTTTTCAGGCAACTGTAGAACGGAATCCTCCTGTTAAACCAGCTTCATTCCAAGTCTGAGAGAAACATCACATATCCATGGTGTCACACAGTCAATATTGGACCATTCTGATGTAGGATTTTAAAATTAAAGGCTAAAATGTCCAAGTAAATCTACAGTATATTTGACATCTTTTTCAGGCTGTTAAAGCCATATTTTACTCTTTTCAGGCAACTGTAGAACGGAATCCACCTGATAAACCAGCTTCATTCCAAGTCTGGAGAGACATCACATATCCATGGTGTCACACAGTAATATCGGACCATTCTGATGTAGGATTTTAAAATTAAAGGCTAAAATGTCCAAGTAAATCTACAGTATATTTGACATCTTTTTCAGGCTGTTAAAGCCATATTTTACTCTTTTTCAGGCAACTGTAGAACGGAATCCTCCTGTTAAACCAGCTTCATTCCAAGTCTGAAGAAACATCACATATCCATGGTGTCACACAGTCAATATTGGACCATTCTGATGTAGGATTTTAAAATTAAAGGCTAAAATGTCCAAGTAAATCTACAGTATATTTGACATCTTTTTCAGGCTGTTAAAGCCATATTTTACTCTTTTTCAGGCAACTGTAGAACGGAATCCTCCTGTTAAACCAGCTTCATTCCAAGTCTGGGTGAGACATCACATATCCATGGTGTCACACAGTAATATTGGACCATTCTGATGTAGGATTTTAAAATTAAAGGCTAAAATGTCCAAGTAAATCTACAGTATATTTGACATCTTTTTCAGCTGTTAAAGCCATATTTTACTCTTTTTCAGGCAACTGTAGAACGGAATCCTCCTGTTAAACCAGCTTCATTCCAAGTCTGAGAGAAACATCACATATCCATGGTGTCACACAGTCAATATTGGACCATTCTGATGTAGGATTTTAAAATTAAAGGCTAAAATGTCCAAGTAAATCTACAGTATATTTGACATCTTTTTCAGGCTGTTAAAGCCATATTTTACTCTTTTTCAGGCAACTGTAGAACGGAATCCTCCTGTTAAGCCAGCTTGATTCCAAGTCTGGGTGAGACATCACATATCCATGGTGTCACACAGTCAATATCGGACCATTCTGATGTAGGATTTTAAAATTAAAGGCTAAAATGTCCAAGTAAATCTACAGTATATTTGACATCTTTTTCAGGCTGTTAAAGCCATATTTTACTCTTTTTCAGGCAACTGTAGAACGGAATCCTCCTGTTAAACCAGCTTCATTCCAAGTCTGAGAGAAACACACATATCCATGGTGTCACACAGTCAATATTGGACCATTCTGATGTAGGTTTTAAAATTAAAGGCTAAAATGTCCAAGTAAATCTACAGTATATTTGACATCTTTTTCAGGCTGTTAAAGCCATATTTTACTCTTTTTCAGGCAACTGTAGAACGGAATCCTCCTGTTAAGCCAGCTTCATTCCAAGTCTGAGAGAGACATCACATATCCATGGTGTCACACAGTAATATCGGACCATTCTGATGTAGGATTTTAAAATTAAAGGCTAAAATGTCCAAGTAAATCTACAGTATATTTGACATCTTTTTCAGGCTGTTAAAGCCATATTTTACTCTTTTTCAGGCAACTGTAGAACGGAATCCTCCTGTTAAACCAGCTTCATTCCAAGTCTGAGGAAACATCACATATCCATGGTGTCACACAGTCAATATCGGACCATTCTGATGTAGGATTTTAAAATTAAAGGCTAAAATGTCCAAGTAAATCTACAGTATATTTGACATCTTTTTCAGGCTGTTAAAGCCATATTTTACTCTTTTTCAGGCAACTGTAGAACGGAATCCTCCTGTTAAGCCAGCTTCATTCCAAGTCTGGGTGAGACATCACATATCCATGGTGACACAGCAATATATGGACCATTCTGATGTAGGATTTTAAAATTAAAGGCTAAAATGTCCAAGTAAATCTACAGTATATTTGACATCTTTTTCAGGCTGTTAAAGCCATATTTTACTCTTTTTCAGGCAACTGTAGAACGGAATCCTCCTGTTAAACCAGCTTCATTCCAAGTCTGAGAGAAACATCACATATCCATGGTGTCACACAGTCAATATTGGACCATTCTGATGTAGGTTTTTAAAATTAAAGGCTAAAATGTCCAAGTAAATCTACAGTATATTTGACATCTTTTTCAGGCTGTTAAAGCCATATTTTACTCTTTTTCAGGCAACTGTAGAACGGAATCCTCCTGTTAAACCAGCTTCATTCCAAGTCTGAGAGAAACATCACATATCCATGGTGTCACACAGTCAATATTGGACCATTCTGATGTAGGATTTTAAAATTAAAGGCTAAAATGTCCAAGTAAATCTACAGTATATTTGACATCTTTTTCAGGCTGTTAAAGCCATATTTTACTCTTTTCAGGCAACTGTAGAACGGAATCCTCCTGTTAAGCCAGCTTCATTCCAAGTCTAGGTGAGACATCACATATCCATGGTGTCACACAGTAATATCGGACCATTCTGATGTAGGATTTTAAAATTAAAGGCTAAAATGTCCAAGTAAATCTACAGTATATTTGACATCTTTTTCAGGCTGTTAAAGCCATATTTTACTCTTTTTCAGGCAACTGTAGAACGGAATCCTCCTGTTAAGCCAGCTTCATTCCAAGTCTGGGAAACACATCACATATCCATGGTGTCACACAGTCAATATCGGACCATTCTGATGTAGGATTTTAAAATTAAAGGCTAAAATGTCCAAGTAAATCTACAGTATATTTGACATCTTTTTCAGGCTGTTAAAGCCATATTTTACTCTTTTTCAGGCAACTGTAGAACGGAATCCTCCTGTTAAACCAGCTTCATTCCAAGTCTGAGAGAAACATCACATATCCATGGTGTCACACAGTCAATATTGGACCATTCTGATGTAGGATTTTAAAATTAAAGGCTAAAATGTCCAAGTAAATCTACAGTATATTTGACATCTTTTTCAGGCTGTTAAAGCCATATTTTACTCTTTTTCAGGCAACTGTAGAACGGAATCCTCCTGTTAAACCAGCTTCATTCCAAGTCTGAGAGAGACATCACATATCCATGGTGTCACACAGTAATATCGGACCATTCTGATGTAGGATTTTAAAATTAAAGGCTAAAATGTCCAAGTAAATCTACAGTATATTTGACATCTTTTTCAGGCTGTTAAAGCCATATTTTACTCTTTTCAGGCAACTGTAGAACGGAATCCTCCTGTTAAACCAGCTTCATTCCAAGTCTGAGAGAAACATCACATATCCATGGTGTCACACAGTCAATATTGGACCATTCTGATGTAGGATTTTAAAATTAAAGGCTAAAATGTCCAAGTAAATCTACAGTATATTTGACATCTTTTTCAGGCTGTTAAAGCCATATTTTACTCTTTTTCAGGCAACTGTAGAACGGAATCCTCCTGTTAAACCAGCTTCATTCCAAGTCTGGGAAACATCACATATCCATGGTGTCACACAGTCAATATCGGACCATTCTGATGTAGGATTTTAAAATTAAAGGCTAAAATGTCCAAGTAAATCTACAGTATATTTGACATCTTTTTCAGGCTGTTAAAGCCATATTTTACTCTTTTTCAGGCAACTGTAGAACGGAATCCTCCTGTTAAACCAGCTTCATTCCAAGTCTGAGAAACATCACATATCCATGGTGTCACACAGTCAATATCGGACCATTCTGATGTAGGATTTTAAAATTAAAGGCTAAAATGTCCAAGTAAATCTACAGTATATTTGACATCTTTTTCAGGCTGTTAAAGCCATATTTTACTCTTTTTCAGGCAACTGTAGAACGGAATCCTCCTGTTAAACCAGCTTCATTCCAAGTCTGAGAGAAACATCACATATCCATGGTGTCACACAGTCAATATTGGACCATTCTGATGTAGGATTTTAAAATTAAAGGCTAAAATGTCCAAGTAAATCTACAGTATATTTGACATCTTTTTCAGGCTGTTAAAGCCATATTTTACTCTTTTTCAGGCAACTGTAGAACGGAATCCTCCTGTTAAGCCAGCTTGATTCCAAGTCTGGGTGAGACATCACATATCCATGGTGTCACACAGGTAATATGGACCATTCTGATGTAGGATTTTAAAATTAAAGGCTAAAATGTCCAAGTAAATCTACAGTATATTTGACATCTTTTTCAGGCTGTTAAAGCCATATTTTACTCTTTTTCAGGCAACTGTAGAACAGAATCCTCCTGTTAAACCAGCTTCATTCCAAGTCTGGGAAACACATCACATATCCATGGTGTCACACAGTCAATATCGGACCATTCTGATGTAGGATTTTAAAATTAAAGGCTAAAATGTCCAAGTAAATCTACAGTATATTTGACATCTTTTTCAGGCTGTTAAAGCCATATTTTACTCTTTTTCAGGCAACTGTAGAACGGAATCCTCCTGTTAAGCCAGCTTCATTCCAAGTCTGAGTAACACATCACATATCCATGGTGTCACACAGTCAATATCGGACCATTCTGATGTAGGATTTTAAAATTAAAGGCTAAAATGTCCAAGTAAATCTACAGTATATTTGACATCTTTTTCAGGCTGTTAAAGCCATATTTTACTCTTTTTCAGGCAACTGTAGAACGGAATCCTCCTGTTAAACCAGCTTCATTCCAAGTCTGAGAGAAACATCACATATCCATGGTGTCACACAGTCAATATTGGACCATTCTGATGTAGGATTTTAAAATTAAAGGCTAAAATGTCCAAGTAAATCTACAGTATATTTGACATCTTTTTCAGGCTGTTAAAGCCATATTTTACTCTTTTCAGGCAACTGTAGAACGGAATCCTCCTGTTAAGCCAGCTTCATTCCAAGTCTGGGAGACATCACATATCCATGGTGTCACACAGGTAATATCGGACCATTCTGATGTAGGATTTTAAAATTAAAGGCTAAAATGTCCAAGTAAATCTACAGTATATTTGACATCTTTTTCAGGCTGTTAAAGCCATATTTTACTCTTTTTCAGGCAACTGTAGAACGAATCCTCCTGTTAAGCCAGCTTCATTCCAAGTCTGGGAAACATCACATATCCATGGTGTCACACAGTCAATATCGGACCATTCTGATGTAGGATTTTAAAATTAAAGGCTAAAATGTCCAAGTAAATCTACAGTATATTTGACATCTTTTTCAGGCTGTTAAAGCCATATTTTACTCTTTTTCAGGCAACTGTAGAACGGAATCCTCCTGTTAAACCAGCTTCATTCCAAGTCTGAGAGAAACATCACATATCCATGGTGTCACACAGTCAATATTGGACCATTCTGATGTAGGATTTTAAAATTAAAGGCTAAAATGTCCAAGTAAATCTACAGTATATTTGACATCTTTTTCAGGCTGTTAAAGCCATATTTTACTCTTTTTCAGGCAACTGTAGAACGGAATCCTCCTGTTAAACCAGCTTCATTCCAAGTCTGAGAGAAACATCACATATCCATGGTGTCACACAGTCAATATTGGACCATTCTGATGTAGGATTTTAAAATTAAAGGCTAAAATGTCCAAGTAAATCTACAGTATATTTGACATCTTTTTCAGGCTGTTAAAGCCATATTTTACTCTTTTTCAGGCAACTGTAGAACAGAATCCTCCTGTTAAGCCAGCTTCATTCCAAGTCTGGGTAACACATCACATATCCATGGTGTCACACAGGCAATATCGGACCATTCTGATGTAGGATTTTAAAATTAAAGGCTAAAATGTCCAAGTAAATCTAAAGTATATTTGACATTTTTTTGACGCTGTTAACCCTTGTATTGTCCTTCATGTCACAGGGACCTGTTCAGTTTATTGACCTTTCTACTACACTCGAGTTGTGCTCCGGGGCCTCGCGACTTCATGTGTATAATTTCACATCAACTGGCCTGGTTTATTTTATTTTATTTTATTTTTGACTAACTTACATTGTATATACTTTTCTACTCTTTTCATCCCACACAGCACAAGTATCCAAAAAGGTTTTTATTCAGAAGAGATTCAAGGTACATTTTAGTTTTTCAGTTACTATTTTTCCACATTTGTTGCCACTCTTTACCCTTGTAATGTACGCTGCGTCACAGGGACTTGTCCAGCGTATTGACTTTTCTACTACACTCACGTTGTGCTCCGGGTCCCCGGGACCCTCACGTGTATAATTTCACGTCAACTGCCTTGCTGTATTTTGTGATGTATTTTTGTATTTCATTTTTTCCAAGCTTACACTGTAAATATTTGTCTACTCACATTTCACACAGCACAATAATCCCAGTGTTTTAATTTTATTCAAAATCGAGTCAAGGTTCATTTCAATTCATTTCAGTTTCTCGTCGTCTTTGCGAACGCGACTCCCGACATACGTCGGTTTGTCCGGCGCACGTTCTTTTTTCTTGCAGCGTAACATCGACGTCCAACCCGGCGCCGCTACCCACGACCCCAAGAGGCCCCGGTCTCACGCACTCTGCGCAGTAGGCCCGCGTGCAGCTCCCGCAGATGTATCTCTCGCAGCAGCCGCACACGGTGTGTATTTTGCGATCCGTGGGCTTTGGACAGAGCTGACACCTCTTCCTCTTGCCGGGCACTCTCTGCGCTCTCGGTTGAGCTTCGGCACCCTCGTCGCCGTCGCCATCGTCGTCTCGGTTCTCTCGGCCTCGCCGAACGCCAGCTCCAGCCGCCGCAGACCTCGCCGCCCCTAGGCTAGTCTGGCGGCTCTCGACTCGCGGTCGTCGAAACGCAGGAGTCTGGATTAAGCGTGGAACCGTTTGACCGGCATCATGGCGCGGAAAATGGCCCTGCCGCTCTCCTCGTGCCACAGGCTCTCCAAGGCCTCGTTGCGGGACCTGTACACGCCTGCGAGGATCAGAAGCCCGAGGTAGGCTCGCAGGTCCGTGGCGTCCATCGCCTTCCACTCGCCGGCTTTGCCGTATCGCCTGCGGCCCTCGAGGTTGGTCGCTGCGTGACAAACAGCTGGAACGCAGAGAGTATGTCGCGGACGCGCTCCACGGCGTACTCTGTGGGTCCCCGGCTCGGTGGTATCGGAGCGGAAGCAGAAGCGCGTTGGCCGTCACTGTCTGTTCGGCCTCGGTCCTGTTCATCTGCGTCTTCTTCGGTGCCACGGCGATGAGCTCGGGGGCCACTTGGATGATACGTTTTCGAGGACCATTCAATTTTGCCGTCTTTTGACAAAAACATTTCCCTGTCGCCATCCTCAACGTACTCCTCGTCGTCACTGCCCTCGTCTTCTCCACCCTCGTCTTCTCTAACCTCATCGTACTCCTCGCTTTCGTTACCCTGGTCTTCTCTACCCTGGTCTTCTCTAACCTCATCGTACTCCTCGCTTTTGCTACCCTCGTCTTCTCTACCCTCGTCTTCTCTAACCTCATCTTACTCCTCGCTTTCACCACCCTCGTCTTCTCTACCCTCGTCTTCGCTAACCTCATCGTACTCCCCTTCTTCACTACCTTCTCCTCCCTCTTCACCCTCTTCCTCTTCACCCTCTTCCTGTTCCTCTCCTCCCTCTTCCCCCTCTTCTTCTTCTTCTTCTTCTTCTTCTTCATCTTCTTCTTCTTCTTCTTCTTCTTCTTCTTCTTCATATTCTTCATCGGGCCTTTGTTGCCCACTTTCTCCACGTTCTCCTCCTTGTTCAACTTCAACATCGTCCTGGCCTCGGTCATCGTCTTCGTCGTGTTCTCCTTCGCTCTCGTCGCAGCAATGGTCCTGTTCCCAGTCCTCTTCTGACGCGCACACGCCACCGTCAGAGTCACGGTGGCGGTCGTGTATGTTGCGGGCCTCTTGTACTTGGTCTTCTTCTCGTACGTGCACTTCAGCGGGAACATTGCGAGCGGACCCGCTGACGATAACCCGATGCAGCTTCAATTCCAGAGTCAAACGACGGGCCATGCTGACGTCGCACCAGTGCAGAGGTCCAAAACAATACGACGTAAGATGACAACAGAAAGAGGACGAGACAAATGTGTCTGCAGTTTATACTGTAAATATGTGTGTGTGTGTGTGTGTGTGTGTGTGTTTGTGTGTGAATGTATTTCACTTTCCCTCTTTCATACAATACAACACAAAATACATTTGACCCAAAGGCCACGGCAGTAGAGATACGCAGTCAAATACATTTGACCCAAAGGCCGCGGCAGTAGAGTTACGCAGTCAAATACAGGACGGGTCCCAGGGACCCGAGGGCCGATGCCGCTGTAGTGGAAAAATGCTTTGAATACTGGCCCGGGTCCCAGAGACCCAAAGGGTCAGGTCCACTGTAGTAGACGTGTCGTGACATGAAATCAACGTGGGTCCCAGGGACCCGAATGCCAATGCGTAGAGTCAAATAAACTGAATGTGTCCCTGCGACCCGATGGCCAACACAAGGGTTATACTGTCAACATGTCCGTATGTGTCCCAGGGACCCGAGGGCCGATGCCGCTGTAGTGGAAAAATACTTTGAATACTGGCCCGGGTCCCAGAGACCCAAAGGGTCAGGTCCACTGTATTAGACGTGGCGTGAAATGAAATCAACGTGGGTCCCGGGGACCCGAATGCCAATGCGTAGAGTCAAATAAACTGAACGTGTCCCTGCGACCCGATGGCCAACACAAGGGTTATACTGTCAACATGTCCATATGTGTGTGTGTGTGTGTGTGTGTGTTTGTAGGTGTGTGTGTGTGTGTCTGTTAAATCTATGTAGTAGACCGAGGTCCAGCATTTGTTGTTAATTTTATTTCCCTCTTTCATACAACACAAAATACAATCGAACCGGTGGCACGGATGTGGAAGAACAATACAATCGCATTCTGCCCCGGGGTCCCAGAGACCCGAAGGCCAAGGCGGCGCTAGAAGTGAAATACATTAAAATACAGGACGGGTCCCAGGGACCCGAGGCCCTAGGCCGCTGTAGTGGGGGGAATACGATTGAATACTGGACCGGGTCCCGGGGACCCGAGGGCCGATGCCGCTGTAGTGAAGAAAAACTTTTGAGTACTGGCCCGGATTCCCAAAGACTCCAAGGGCCAGGTCCACTGCAG
>JABXJD010000156.1:12500-302500 GCA_013375575.1 Percina caprodes
CCAAAGGCCGCGGCAGTAGAGGTTCTCAGTCGAATGCAGGACGGGTCCCCAGAGACCAGAGGGCCGAGGCGGCGCTAGAAGTGAAATACAAACAAATACAGGACGGGTCGCAGGGACCCGAGGGCCAAGGCCGCGGTAGTGAGGGGAATACGAATGCATACTGGCCTGGGTCGCAGGGACCCAGGGGTAGGGTCCACTGTAGTAAACGCAACATGAATTGAAACCAAAGTGGGTCCCTGGGACCCGAATGCCAAAGCAAAAAGTCAAATAAACTGAACGTGTCCCTGCGACCCGATGGACAGCACAAGGGTTATACTGTAAACATGTCTTTCTGTGTGTGTGTGTGTGTGTGTGTGTGTGTGTGTGTGATAAATATATTTAGTAGACGAGTCAAAGCATTTGCTTGCCTTTTTAATTTAATTTCCCTCTTTCATACAATACAACACAAAATACCAAAATACATCCGACCCAATACCGCGGTAGTGAAAATCAACAGTTGAATGCAGGACGAGGCCCAGAGACCCGAAGGCCGACACCGCAGTGGTGGAGAAGTACATTTGAAGGCAGGACGAGGCCCAGAGACCCGAAAGCCGACATCGCGGTAGTGGAGAAGTACATTCGAATGCAGGACGGGTCCCAGAGACCTGAAGGCCGATTCCGCGGTAGTGGAGAAATACATTTGAATGCAGGACGGGGCCCAGAGACCCGAAGGCCGATACCGTGAAGTGAAACAAGCGTTGGTCCCCGGGACCCAACGGACAATGCAAAATGTCATATAAACTGCACGGGTCACCTTGACCCGATGGACAACACAAGGGTTAAAAGACATATTTTACTCTTTTTCAGGCAACTGTAGTACTGAATCCTCCTGTTAAGACAGCTTCATTCCAAGTCTAGTTGAGACATCACATATCCAGTGTGTCAATCAGGTAACATCGGACCATTATAATTTAGGATTTTAAAATTAAACTTAACATGTCCAAGTAAATCTACAGTATATTTGAAATCTTTTTCAGGCTTTAAAAGCCGTATTTGACTCTTTTTCAGGCAACTGTAGAACCGAATACTCCTGTTAAGCCAGCTTCATTCCAGGTTTGGGTGAGACATCAAATATCCCTGGTGTCACAGAGGTAATATCGGACCATTCTGATGTAGGATTTAAAAATTAATGGCTAACATGTCCAAGTAAATCTACTGTATGTTTGAAATCTTTTTCATTTTGTTAAAGCCATATTTTACTCTTTTTCAGGCAACTGTAGAGACAAATCCTCCTCTTAAGCCAGCTTAATTCCAAGTCAGGGTGAGACATCACATATCCAGTCTGTCACTCAGGTAACATCGGACTATTATGATGTTGGATTTTAACAATAAAGGCTCCATGTCAAAGTAAATCTAAAGTATAATTTAAATCTTTTTCAGGCTGTTAAAGCCATATTTTACTCTTTTTCAGGCTACTGTAAAAGAGAATCCTCCTTTTGAGCCAGCTTCATTCCAAGTCTGGTTGAGACGTCATATATCCGGGTGTTTCACTCAGTTAACATTGGACCATTGTGATGTAGGATTTTAAAATTAAAGGCTAACATGTCCAAGTAAATCTACACAATATTTGAAATCTTTTTTCAGGCTTTTAAAGCCATATTTTACTCTTTTTCAGGCTACTGTAAAAGAGAATCCTCCTGTTGAGCCAGCTTCATTCCAAGTCTGGTTGAGACATCACATATCACTGGTTTCATTATGATTCAGGATTTTAAAATTAAAGGCTAACATGTCTAAGTAAATCTTCATTATATTTGACATATTTTTCAGGCTGTGAAAGCCATATTTTACTCTTTTTCAGGCAACTCTAGAACCAAATCCTCCTGTTAAGCCAGCTTCTTTCGAAGTCTGGGTGAGACTTCACATATCCCTTGAGTCACACAGGTAATATTGGACCATTCTGATGTAAGATTATAAAATCAAAAGCTAACATGTCCAAGTAAATCTTCATTATATTTGACATCTTTTTCAGGCTGTTAAAGCCATATTTTACTCTTTTTCTGGCAACTGTAGAACCACCTCCTCCTGTTAAGTGCTTTGGTGGTTGGTTGGGTTTATTTTTCCCTTTCCTTTGCCTCATTGTGTTTTTTGTGTTGTTTTTTTCCCTAGTCTTGTGTTGTGTTCACCTGTTTTATTTTGATAGTGTAGATTCCTGTCTTGTCTTGTCCTGTCTAGCTTTGCTCTGTTTGTCTGATTGTCTTGCCCTGCCCTAATGTGATTCACCTGACGTCTCACCTGTTCCCCATTACCTCGTTACCTCATGTACTTAAACCCTGTGTTTCCTTTGTCCTTTGGCAGATCGTTCTAGTTTGTTTGTCCCGTCCATGTGCCTGGCTTGCTTGTTTTCCTGTTTGCCTGTGGACCAGTTTGAGCTGCCTGTTGTCCTGTCCTTGTTCCTGCAATTCCCAGTGAATTTTCTCTTGTCTTCCCGGGAGCTGCCATGGACCCAACCGTCCCGGGGAGTTGCTACTGACCAGTCCTCCCCGGGAGCCGCCACGGTCCAGACCCTCCACGAGCCACCGGTGACCAAATCACCAGCTGCCGCCGATGACGCGGAGCCGCCGCCGCCGCTGCCTGCTGCCGCCGAGCTCCAGCCGCCGCCGCGGAGCTCCTGCCGCTGACTGCCGCTGCCGCGGAGCCCCTGTTGCCAACCGCCGCCGCGGCGCCCATCAATCACCAGGTGGCACCCGGAAAGACTGATTCCCAGGGAGCCCCAACTGAACAGTCCTCCCTGGGGGTCGCCCCGGAAGCCAGACGGGCCTACCGGCCCCCCTGACCCAGAGCGACAGACCAAACTCCATGACCGGTCGACCGGACCCCCAGACCCTGACCGCTCGACCGTCCCCCATGACCCTGACCGGTCGACCGGACCCCCAGACCCAGACGGCTCGACCGATCCCCCAGACTCAGACCGGCCGACCGTTTCCCGTGACCCTGACCGCCCGACCGGCCCCACAGACCCTGACCAGCCGACCGGCCCACCCGATGCAGACCGACCGGCCCACCAGAACTTGACCAGTCCCTCAGCACCCCTGACCCCCGGCTGGTGCTCGGTGGACCTGGCCCCAAACTGACGGCCAACAATTTTGGCCCTCAGTCGGCGGTCGGTGCCTCCGACCCCCTCTGGTCCCTCTCTGCCCCTGTGTCCGGGTCACAACCCTCCCTGGGCATTGGCTCCCGGGACCCCCCTGGCTCTAGGCTCTAGTTCCCTGGGACCCCCCTGGCTCTAGGCTCCAGTTCCCCGGGACCCAGTCCCCCCAGAGCCGGTTCCCGGACGTCCTCCGGTCCTGGTCCCCAGGGCCCCCTTCTAGGTTCCCCGGGTTCTCAGGAATCCCGGCCCTCATGTTTTAGGTCCTCTGAGTCCCTGGTCTTGTGTCTGTCCCTGTCTCTGTGTTGTCCCCGTCACTGTGTCTGTTCCTGTCTCTGTGCTTGTCCCAGTTTCCTTCGTCTGCCCCCGTGCTCATCTCAGTCCCCGTGTTTGTCTCTGTCCCAGTGTTTGTTCCTGTCCCTGTCACCGTCTCTGTCCCTGTCACTGTCCCTGCGTCCGCCCCATCCAAATCGGTTCTTAAACCTGACCCGTCTGTACGTACATCATCTCCGTCCGTCCCAGTCTGTCCCCTCTATGTCAGCACCTGTCCGTTCTGTCCCTGCGCCTATCCCGTCCGAGCCAGTCTTGTCCCTCCGCGAGCTTCCTTGTGCGCCCCGTGGACTTTCTAACGCTCTTCGTGTGCCCACTCATGGGCTTCCTCATGCGCTTCGTGTGCCCCCGTGGGCTTCCTCGTGCTCTTCGTGCACCCCCCCATGGGCTGCCTTGTGCTCTTTGTGTGCCCCACCGCGGGCTTTTCCGTGTGCCCCTTTGCGGGCTTTCTCATATGCCCACATGTGGGCTCCCCTGTTTGCCCTGTTCCGGGCTCCCTCGCACCTCCTAAGTCCCTTCCTGCGTCCCTCTCTGCCCCTGTGTCCGTGTCTCCCTTGTTTTGTCTCTACGTCTTTTTTCCGTCCTCCTTGTCCCAGTGAATTTTCTCTTGTTTTTTTTTTCCCCTGGTTTGGATATTTGCCTTCTCCCCCTTCGCCACTGACCAGTCCTTCCCGGGAGCTGCCATGGACCCAACCGCCCGGGGAGTTGCTACTGACCAGTCCTCCCCGGGAGCCGCCACGGTCCAGACCCTCCACGAGCCACCGGTGACCAAATCACCAGCTGCCGCCGATGACGCGGAGCCCCAGCCGCCGCTGACTGCCGCCGCCGCGGAGCCCCTGTTGCCAACCGCCGCCGCGGAGCCCATCAATCACCAGGTGGATCTCTGTGTCTCTGTCACTTTCTCTTCCTTTGACTTTTTTTTGTGTATGGATCTCTCTTTTGGTGTCCCGCCGTTTTTCTCCCTCTCCCTGTCGGTCTGCTCTGTGTCTTTTCGCCTCTGTCTCTTTTGTTCCCTGTGTCTGTCTTGTCCTTTGTGTCTCTCTCTCTGTTGCTCTCTTTCTATGTGGGTCTCTGTGTCTCTAGCGCTCTGTCTCTTTCTCTCCCTCTGTCTGTCTTGCTCTCTGTGCCTTTCTCTCTCTGTGCCCCTATCCCTGATCCCTCCTATGCTTCCCTTCTTTGGGCCCCTTTTCTGTCCCTGCGTCTGTCTCTTCCGCTCTGCCTCTGTCTCTCTGTGTTTTGCTCTCTTTGTCTTTCTGTCTCTGTGTCTGCCGGTCTCACTCTTGGTGTCCCTCCGCCTCTTTCTCTTTGTTTGTCTTTCTCTCTGTGGCTCTCTCTCTCTCTTCGTTTGTGTTGTGCGCTCCTCCCGTCTCCCCTATTCACCTTGTCTCCTCTTTTCGTCTCGCCCTCTCTTTCATCTCGTTACCTTCCCGCTTGTTAATCTGACACCTCTCGTTGTGTTCCTCCCTCTCTTCGTCTTGTCCCCTCCTTTGTCTCGCCTTTCCTTGTCGTTTCGTCTCTTTGTCATCTCGTTTCCTTATCTCCTTCCGTTTCCGTCTCTTTTGCCTTGTCTCCTTGCTCCTTTGTGTCTTTGTTTTCCTGTGCTCCTCGGCTCCGTCCTTCGTCCTCCACTGTCCTCTGTTATGGTTTGTGGGTTGGTTGGGTTTATTGTTCCCTTTCCTTTGCCTCCTTGTGTTTTTGTCTTGGTTTTTTCCCTAGTCTTGTGTTGCTGGTCCTGTCTTGTGTTCCCCTGTGTCTGTTTGTGCTACTTCCTGTTTTATTTTAATAGTGTAGATTCCTGTCTTGTCTTGTCCTGTCTAGCTTTGCTTTGTTTGTCTGATTGTCTTGCCCTGCCCTAATGTGATTCACCTGATGTCTCACCTGTTCCCCGTTACCTCATGTATTTAACCCCTGTGTTTCCTTTGTCCGTTGTCAGATCGCTCTAGTTTGTTTGTCCACTCCATGCGCCTGGCTTGCTTGTTTACCTGTTTGCCTGTGGATCACCAGTTTGAGCTGCATGTCGTCCTGTCTTTGTTTCTGCAATTCCCTGTGAGTTTTCTCTTGTCTATTACTACGGTGGCCCTGGCCCTTCGGGTCTCTGTATTCAATTGTATCCCCCCCCCACTACCGCGGCCTCTGCCCTCGGGTCCCTGGGTCCCGTCCTGCATTTGAAAGTATTTCGCTTCTACCGCTGACTCAGCCTTTGGATCGATTGTATTTTGTGTTGTATTGTATGAAAGGGGGAAATAAAATTAAAGAAAACCAATCACTTGACTTCGGTCTACCAAATATCTTTATAACACACTTTGACTCTTGGCATTGGCATTTGGATCCCCGGGACCCACGTTGGTTTCAATTCATGTCACGTGTACTACTACAGTGGACCTGGCCCTTCCGGTTTCTGGGACCCGGCCGGGCCAGTATTGAAAAGTATTTTTCCAATACAGCGGCATCGGCCCACGGGTCCCTGCAACCCGGGACGGTATTCAATCGCATTCCCTCCACTACCGTGGCCTCGGCCTTCGGGTATCTGGGACCCGTCCTGCATTCGACTGTATAGCTCTACTGGTGCTGCCTTGGTTTTTGGGTCTCTGAGACCCGGGGCAGAATGCGATTGCTTTGTTCTTCCTCTTCCTTGCCATTGGTTCGATTGCATTTTGTGTTTTATTGTATGAAATGAAATTTAAAAAATAACCAAATCCTTGACCTTGGTCTACTAAATATATTTAACACACACACACACACACACACGGACAGATATATTGACAGTATAACCCAGGGGTTGGGAACGCAAGCCAGGTGTGACTCTTTTGAGAATTTCATCTGGCTTGCAGAAAAAACAATATATTCTTACTTTTTAATCTATCCATCAATTTTCCACTGCTCATGTCCTGTTCAGGACTGCAGGAGCAATTGTCCATTATAATTGGATGATAATAGTCTACATTGGCCATTGCTAGGTAAACAGGTAAACGCCCCCTTTTGAATTAGTCTGCTCAGTCATTAGCTCAAAGCTAACCCTTCGGCGAAGAAGATGGCAAAAAGAAAAAAACATGAGGAGTATTGTACATTTCAGGACGAATGGACCGAAGCATTTGCCTTTGTGGAGAGAGCAGGTTCTGCGGTGTGTCTAATTTGCAATGACAAAATTGCATCAATGAAACGGTCGAATGTAATGCGGCACTTGACAGGGAGTTTGGTCCCCACCCAGAGACTGATTCCCGTGGAGTCGCCACTGACCAGTCCTTCCCGACAAGATAAGACAAGATAATGTAAATGTAAATGTGCTGTATTTATATAGCGCTTTTCTACTCAAAGCGCTTTTACATCATACAGGATACATTCACCATTCACACACATTCATACACTGTGGCCGCGGCTGCCGTACAAGGTGCCACCTGCTCGTTAGATAAACATGCACACACATTCACACTGCGATGCGCAGCATTGGGGGCAACTCGGGGTTCAGTGTCTTGCCCAAGGACACTTCGACATGGGACTGCAGGGCCAGGGATTGAACCACCAACCTTCCAATTAGCAGGTAACCACTCTACCACTGTCTCGTATCCCTTCACTCCGGAGTCTCGGGGGTCTCTGCGACCCTGAGGCTCGTATTCATTTACCCACCGGGGTCTTGCGGGTCTCAGGTACCCCGCAAGGCCCGTAGCCCTTGACTCCGGGGTCCATGCGACCCCGAGGCTTGTATTCTTTTTCCCACCGAGGTGTCGGGGACCCCGCGAGGCCCTTATCCCTTGACTCCGGGGTCTCAGTGACCGCGTTTGGCCTGTTTGTCACGCGGCAGATAGAAGACATTGTGCTGGCCGCGACAAACCTCCAAGGTCCTGAGGACGCACGGCAGCAAGTGGAAAAGCATGGACGCGGTGGACCTGTGCGCTTACTCCGGCCTGCTGATCCTCTCGGGCATGTACAGGTCCCGGAACGCGGCCTTGGAAAGCCTGTGGCACAGAGAGAGCGGCAGACCCGTGTTCCGCGGCAGGCCCGTGTTCCGCGGCACGATGCTGCTGCGATTCGACGACCGCGAGTCCAGAGCCGCCAGACGGGCCACTGACAAACTGGCGGCCATAAGGGACGTGTGGGACGTGTGGGCGCGCCGGCTTCTGAGCCTCTACAACCCGGGCACCGACGTGACTGTGGACAAGCAGCTGGTCCCGTTCCGCGGTTGGTCCTTGTCATTTGTTTCTAGTTATTTTCTTGTTCTTCTTTGTCTTCATCTCTCGCTCTTGCTCTCTCTCTTTGTGTGTGTGTGTGCTTTTGTGTCACACCACCACCCGTAACCGCATTCCTGTCTTGTCTTGTCCTGTCTAGCTTTGCTTTGTTTGTCTGAGGCTTCCTCATGCTCTTCGTGTGCCCCCGTGGGCTTCCTCGTGCTCTTCGTGCACCCCCCCATGGGCTGCCTTGTGCTCTTTGTGTGCCCCACCGCTCTTTGTGTGCCTTGTGCTCTTTGTGTATCCCCCCCCCCACTACCGCGGCCTCTGCCCTCGGGTCCCTGGGTCCCGTCCTGCATTTGAAAGTATTTTGTTTCTACCGCTGACTCAGCCTTTGGATCGATTGTATTTTGTGTTGTATTGTATGAAAGGGGGAAATAAAATTAAAGAAAACCAATCACTTGACTTCGGTCTACCAAATATCTTTATAACACACCTTGACCCTTTGCATTGGCATTCGGGTCCTCGGGACTCAGGTTGGTTTCAATTCATGTCACGTCTACTACAGCGGACCTGGCCCTTTGGGTCTCTGGGACCCGGGACAGTATTCAAAAGTATTCTTCCACTACCTCCACCTTGGCCTTCGAGTCTCTGGGACACGTACTGCATCATTCAACTGTTGCGGCCTCGGCCTTCGGGTCTCTGACACCCGGGGCAGAATGCGGTTCTATTTTTCTACTACTGCGGAATCGGCCTTCAAGTCTCTGGGACCCGTCCTGCATTCGACTGCGTATCTTTACTTTTGGGTCTATGAGACCCGGGGCAGAATGCAATTGTATTGTTCTTCCACTTCTGTGCCATTTGTTCGATTGGATTTCGCTTTGTATTGTATGAAAGGGGGAAATAAAATTTAAAACAAAATCAAAGGCTTGACCTCGATCTACTAAATTTACCACACACACACACACACACACACACACACACACATAGAAACACACACACACACAAACACACGCAGACAAACATATTGACAGTATAACCCTTGTGTTGTCCATCGGATCAGAGGGACACGTTCAGTTAATTTGACTTTTTGCATTGGCATTCGGGTCCCTGGGACCCACGTTAGTTTCAATTCATGTCACGTCTACTACGGTGGACCTGGCCCTTCGGGTCTCTGAGACCCCGGGGCAGAATGCGATTGTATTGTTCTTCCACATCCGTGCCATCGGTTCGATTGTATTTTGTGTTGTATTGTATGAAAGAGGGAAATAAAATTAACAACAAAACTAAATGCTTGACCTCGGTCTACTAAATATATTCAACACACACACACACACACACACACACATATATTTACAGTATAAACTTTTGTCACATTTGTCTCGTCTTCTTGTTGTTGTCATCTTACGTCGTATTGTTTATCACCTGTGCATTGGTGCAATGTCAACATGGCCTGCATTCAACCTTATTTCACTTCTACCGCGGCATTGGCCTTCTGGTCTCTGGCCCCGTCATGTATTCATATGTATTTCACTTCTACCGCAGCCTCGTCCTTTGGCTCTCCAGGACCCGGGCCAATATTCAATAGTATTTCGTTCTCTTCTACCGTGGCATCGGCCTTCCGGTCTGTGGGATCCGTCCTGCATTTGACTGCATATCTCTACTGCCTCGGCCTTTGGGTCTCTGGGGACCTCAGCCTTTGGGTCTTTGGGACCCGTCCTGCATTCAATCTCTACTACCGTGGCATTGGCCTTTTGTGTTGTATTGTATGACAGGGGGAAATAAAATTTAAAACAAAACCAAATAATTGACCTTGGTCCACACAGTATATTTATCACACACACACAAACAGACACACACACATACATACACACACAGAAATGTACAGTATAACCCTTGTGTTGTCCATCGGGCCACAGGGACACGTTCAGTTCATTTTACTTTTTGCATTGGCATTTCCGCTACAGCGGCATCGGCCCTCGAGTCCCTTGGACCCACCCTGCATTCGAGGCCTTATCTCTAGTGCCTCGATCTTCGGGTATCTGGGACCTCAGCCTTCGGGTCTCTGAGACCCGGGGCAGAATGCGATTGTATTTTTCTACTAACGCAGCTTTGGCCTTTGGATCTCATTTTGTGTTGTATTGTATGAAAGGGGGAAATAAAATAAAAAAAAACAAATGCTTGTCCTCGGTCCACAAAGTATATTTATCACACACACACACACACACACACAGACATATTGACAGTATAACCCTTGTGCTGTCCATTGGGTCACAGGGACACAGTCACGTCTACCGCAGTGGACCTGGCCATTCGGGTCTCTGGGACCCGTCATGTATTCAAATGTATTTCGGGTGTACCGCGGCCCCGTCCTTTGGGGTCTCACGGACCCGGGCCAATATTCTCTTGTATTTCATTCTCTTCTAGAATGTTAGGTCAAAGTTCCAGAATGTTAAGTTTCAGATCTAGAATGTGAGGTTTAAGATCTAGAATGTTAAAATGCAGTTTTGGAATCTTCAGTTGCAGTTCTAGAACAATAGGTTGAAGTTTTAGAATTTTAAGAGTTGCTGTCCTAAAATTTTACTTATAATTCTAGAATGTTCTGTTGTAGTTCTAGAATGTTTGGTCACAGTTCCAGAATGTTAAACTGCAGTTTTGGAATGTTTACCTGCAGTTCTAGAACAATAGTTTGAAGTTTTAGAATATTAAGCTGCAGTGCTGGAATGTTAAGATGCAGTTCTAGAACAATAGATTGAAGTTTTAGAATTTCAAGAGTTGCAGTCCTAAAATTTTACATATAATTTTAGAATGTCCTGTTGTAGTTCAAGAATGTTAGGTTAAAGATCCAGAATGTTAAGCTGTAGCTCTGGAATGTTAAGTTGCAGTTCTAGAATGTGAGATTTAAGATCTAAAATGTTAAACTGCAGTTTTGGAATGTTAAGTTGCAGGTCTAGAACAATAGGTTGAAGTTTTAGAATTTTAAGAGTTGCTGTCGTAAAATGTTACTTACAGTTCTAAAACCTTACATTGTAGTCATAAATGCAGTCCTAGAATGTTAATGTTAAGTTTAAGTTCTAGAATGTGAGGTCAAAGTTCTAGTATGTTGAGCTGCAGTTCTGGAATGTTAAGTTGCAGTTCTAGAACAATAGAATTTTAAAAGTTGCTGTTGTAAAATGTCACTTACAGTTCTAAATTCTTACATTGTAGTTCTAAATGCAGTTCTACAATGTTAAGTTTTAGTTCTAAAATGTGAGGTCAAAGTAATTGAATGAATGAACTTTTAGAATTTTGACAGTTGCTGTTGTAAAATATTACTTACAGTTCTAAAATCTTACTTTGTCGTTCTAAATGCAGTCCTAGAATGTTAAGTTTAAGTTCTAGAATGTGAGGTCAAAGTTCTAGTATGTTGAGCTGCAGTTCTGGAATGTTAAGTTGCAGTTCTAGAACAATAGGTAGAACTTTAAGAATTTTGACAGTTGCTGTTGTGAAATATTACTTACATTTCTAAAATCTTACTTTGTCATTCTAAATGCAGTTCTAGAATGTTAAGTTTCAGTTCTAAAATGTTTGGTTTAAGATCTAGAGTGTTAAACTGCAGTTTTGAAATGTTAAGTTGCAGTTCTAAAAAAATACGTTGAAGTTTTAGAATTTTAAGTGTTGCTGTCGTAAAATGTTACTTACAGTTCTAAAACCTTACATTGTAGTTATAAATGAAGTCCTAGAATGTTAAGTTTAAGTTCTAGAATGTGAGGTCAAACTTCTAGTATGTTGAGCTGCAGTTCTGGAATGTTAAGTTGCAGTTCTAGAACAATAGAATTTTAAGAGTTGCTGTCGTAAAATGTTACTTACAGTTCTAAATTAAATTAACGGCAATGGTATGTGTAACAAGTGTAGTTTATTTATAGACATGGAGGCGAGGCTTAGTGAGTTAGAAGTCCGTTTCCGCACCATGATAGACCAGTTGTTAGTTACTGTAGCTAACCCCCCCCCGGTAGTCAGCGCGGGCCGGCCTGAGCCTGAGTTAGCCTCTGGTAGCCGTCCCCCGGCAACTCCTGAGCAGCCAGGACATAGTAACTGGGTGACTGTGCGAGAACGAGGAAGAGTTAGCCATAAGCTTTCAAAGGCCACGGACCGCCACCAGCCTGTTAGCGTTTCTAACAGATTTTCCCCACTCAGCAACGCACCCGCTGAGAAACCGACTCTGGTTATCGGCAGCTCTATTTTGAGAAACGTGAAGTTAGCGAAGCTGGCAGTCATAGTTAAGTGCATCCCGGGGGCCAGAGCGGGCGACGTTGAGTCTTATTTGAAACTGCTGGCAAAGGATAAACGTAAATACAGCAAGATTGTTGTTCACGTTGGCGTTAATGACTCCCGGTTACGCCAAACGGAGGTCACCAAGATCAATGTTGAATCAGTGTGTACATACGCAAAGTCAATGTCGGACACCGTAGTTTTCTCTGGACCTCTGCCAAATCTGACCAACGATGACATGTACAGCCGCATGTCGTCATTTCGCCGCTGGCTATCGAGGTGGTGTCCAGCTAATGATGTGGGCTTTGTGGATCACTGGCAGTCTTTCTGGGGAAGACCTGGTCTGATTCGGAGAGACGGCATTCATCCCACTTGGGATGGAGCAGCTCTTATTTCCAGAAATCTGGACAAGTTTATTAGTGGACCTAATCCCTGACAATCCAGAGCTGGGACCAGGAGGCAGAGTCGTAGTCTAACACACTTCTCTGCTCCTTTATTCCAGGAGTTATCTAGTAAAAATCCCATAGTGACGGTGTCTGCCCACCGACCATTAAAATTATTTAAATCAAAGGTAAATAGAGGAGGAGCTGTGCATGAAAACCTCATAACAATTAAAACCACAAGTGCAATAGTGCAAAACAATAGGAGAATTAAATGTGGACTCTTAAACATCAGATCTCTCTCTTCTAAAGGTGTACTAGTAAATGAATTAATATCAGATTCTAATATTGATCTATTTTGTCTTACTGAAACCTGGCTGGGTGATGGAGAATATGTTGAATATGTTGAGTCTGAATGAAGCCACCACCCCCAGTCATATTAATACTCACATTCCTCGAGGCACAGGCCGAGGAGGTGGAGTTGCAGCTATCTTCGATTCTAGTCTACTAATCAGCTCTAAACCTAAACTACATAATAACTCCTTTGAAAGTCTTGTCCTTAGTCTTTCACACACAAGTTGGAAATCACTGCAGCCAGTTCTATTTGTTATAGTGTACCGAGCACCTGGTCCATACTCTGAATTCTTATCTGAATTTGCAGAGTTTTTGTCAAATTTAGTGCTAAAAACGGACAAAGTTGTTATTGTAGGGGATTTTAATATTCATGTGGACGATGAGAATGATAGCCTTAGTACTGCGTTTATCTCTCTATTAGATTCTATTGGTTTCTGTCAAAGTGTTCATAACCCGACTCACCGTTTTAACCACACCCTCGATCTTGTTCTGGTCTATGGTGTTGAAATTGAACATTTAATGGTGTTCCCACAGAATCCCTTTCTGTCCGACCACTGTTTGATAACTTTTGAGTTTATATTGCTGAACCACACGCCAGTAAGCAAAACCTTCTATACAAGATGTCTATCTGATAGTGCTGTAGCTAAATTTAAGGATGTGATTCCATTAGCATTTAATTCATAACCAAATCACAAAGTAACGGATGACTCCTATGCTATTAGTCCCTCCCAAATTGATCATTTTGTTGATAGTGCAGCAGGCTCGTTGCGAATGACACTCGACTCTGTTGCCCCTCTAACAAAGAAGACAATAAAACAAAGACGGTTAGCTCCATGGTATAACACTGAAACTCGCAAATTAAAGCAAATATCACGGAAACTTGAGAAGATTTGGCGTTCCACCAAATTAGAAAGTTCTCGTTTTATCTGGCAAGATAGTCTTAAAACATATAGGAAGGGCCTCCGTAATGCCAGAGCAGCGTACTACTCGTCATTAATAGAGGAAAATAGGAACAACCCCAGGTTTCTTTTTAGTACTGTAGCCAGGCTAACGGAAGGTCACAGCTCTACTGAGCCAAGTATTCCCATAGCTCTTAGTAGTAATGACTTTATGAGGTTCTTCAATGATAAAATTATAACTATTAGAAGCAAAATTCACCAAGACCTGCCTTTAACTGGCACTGACTTATCTCTAAACTCAGGAACCTCAGAAACAGCTGTAAAACCAGATATATGTTTAGATTGCTTTGCTTCACTTGATCTTTATCAATTTAATTCAATTATTTCTTCATCTAAACCATCAACCTGCCTCTTAGACCCCATCCCGACTAGGCTACTTAAAGAAGTTTTACCCTTAGTCAACACTTCTCTACTAGATATAACCAATCTGTCTTTATTAACAGGCTATGTACCACAGCACTTTAAAGTAGCTGTAATTAAACCTCTTCTGAAAAAGCCCAACCTTGATCCAGATGTTTTAGCCAACTATAGACCTATATCCAACCTTCCATTTCTCTCTAAGATTCTTGAGAAAGTAGTCGCCAAACAGCTGTGTGACTTTCTTTATAGCAACAGCTTATTTGAGGATTATCAGTCAGGATTTAGAGTTCATCATAGCACAGAGACAGCACTTGTGAAAATTACTAATGACCTCATAATTGCATCAGTCAAAGGACTTATCTCTGTACTGGTGTTATTAGATCTTAGTGCTGCATTTGATACCATTGACCACCATATCTTATTACAGAGATTGGAACATTTTATTGGCATTAAAGGGACTGCTCTTAGCTGGTTTAAGTCTTATTTATCAGATCGGGCTCAGTTTGTTCATGTTAACGATGAATCTTCTGTGCACGCCAAAGTTAGTCATGGAGTCCCACAAGGATCTGTGCTCGGTCCAATCCTGTTCACTTTATATATGCTTCCTTTAGGCAATATTATCAGGAAGCACTCCATAAACTTTCATTGTTATGCAGATGATACTCAATTATATCTATCAATCAAGCCAAATGAAACTAATCAGTTAGCTAAACTTCAAATGTGCCTTCAGGATATTAAAACCTGGATGAGCTGTAATTTTCTAATGTTAAACTCAGATAAAACTGAAGTTATTGCTCTGGGACCCAAGCACCTCCGTGACGCATTATCCAAAGAGATAGTTACTTTGGATGGCATCACTCTGGCCTCCAGCACCACTGTGAGGAATCTTGGAGTTATCTTTGATCAGGATATGTCCTTTAATTCCCACATAAAGCAAATTTCAAGGATCGCCTTTTTTCACCTACGTAATATTGCAAAAATCAGGAATATCCTGTCTAAAACTGATGCAGAAAAACTAGTTCATGCATTTGTTACTTCTAGGCTGGATTACTGCAATTCTTTATTATCAGGCTGCTCGAAGACGTCCATAAAGAGTCTTCAGCTGGTCCAGAATGCTGCAGCAAGTGTTCTGACAGGAACCAGGAAAAGAGATCACATCTCTCCTGTTTTAGCTTCTCTGCATTCACTGTTAGACTTTTTATTGTATTTTTGCGGTAACTTACTGGCAACGTGTTGCCAATAAGTTACTGTAACTACCCGATTACAGTATCCTAACCGTACATGGTTTTTACAGTATAATACCCTTACTGTAACTTAGTTTTACAGTAGTATAATACCCTTACTGTAACTTAGTTTTACAGTAGTAAAAATACCCTTACTGTACCTTAGTTTTACTGTATAATACCCTTACTGTACCTTAGTTTTACAGTAGTAAAAATACCCTTACTGTACCTTAGTTTTACTGTATAATACCCTTACAGTAATCATATTGTAATTACAATTTGCTAAATGATACTGTAATTGTCTTGCTGTATTATAGTTTTTTGTAATTGTGTTTCACAATATATTACACTATTTGGCATTGGCTGTACAAACAATTTTAAATATTTTACATAAATTCAATTGAATTGAATAAATTCCAAATAACTGACTTTAGCCCATGTACAAAAGTAATACATTTTTATTTTCAGGTACAAATATCAGGAACAAGATATTTTTTTAACTCTGAAAGTGCAAAACAACAGAAAATTGACATTCAAGCGATGCTAAAACAATGTCTAAATATGCGCCAAACACTGGGCAACATTCAGAGGCGAATACATGTCTGAACAATGTAGTTACCATTTGAATTGACTCTCAAAACGAATTGAACATTTTAAATCCCCCAGAAAACTAAATAACCTGTATTTTCAAATGTATACAAAATGTGGTGTGGTTGTTACCACAAAGCTGAAGTTGTTGGGCTTTGGTTGGGGAGTGGAAGGAGGAACAGTCTGCTTAGAAGGATTTGTGAAGGCCAGACCCATGGTACTCTTGCTTGCTGATCCACATCTTCTGGAAGGTGGACAGAGAGGCAGGTATGAGAAGCAGAGAAATGGTCATGAGTTTATCTCATCTAAACTGTTAACAGACTTACAACTTTTGCAAAAACAGAATATGACAGTATACAAAATAAGTCACCAGTAGTGAAGTCCACAGATAATTCAAAGGTTCTTTCTACTTTCTTTTGCTGTCTGTCGATGGGTTTGGTGATGATGATTTTGGAGCCGTTTCACAAAATTGATCTAACTAAGGATCTTCCTCTTTAAGTAAAAGGCCAATCTCTGTTGGGATCCTTTCCAAATGTTGTCAGAAACTTAAAATAATAATTTGACACCATCAGTGGCAAAAACAGAACTTTTAGTGGACGAAATTGACAACGCACATTTTCCCTATGATTACATCAGAGCCCGGTTTGAAAGCTGCAGGTCACAGTGTTCTCGCTCAGTACTGGACCAACTTCAAAGATTGTTGTTCTTGACCTTTAACTAAAATTAAAACAACACTTTGTAGCTTTTGCTGAATAACTGTGACCTCTGCTTACACAAGTGGTAAATACAAGATGATTTAGTTGTGTCAGTGTTGTAGCAGGCAGGGTACGTAGCTGCACTGCTTCATCGTACTGAGTAATCATTTTTCTAGTGTTAACTATTTTACATCACACAAGAAAATGCTTACCTAGTTTGATGTCTTCCACTCCAATACGGTGAGCCGTTGGAGGAAGGTGGTGACTCTGGAGCTGATGCTCATCACCTTTCTTTGGACAACTCTTCCCGTCTTGTGGCTTGTACCCACTGTAGCAGTGCACTTGGTGCCCTCATCTGGGTTGATCCTTAAGAATCTTAAAAGAAAAACAGGTTTAAAATTTTCATAATCAAGAGCAGTCATCTTTAAATACAGCCCTTTATTCACACACACCTAATCCTAATTCTGGAGTACACAGGCTGCAAAACATCCTGGACATACTTTTTGTTGTATGATGATAGATTGTTGAAAGGGATCATGTGCTCCTGTGGGTCATGGGGTCAGACCTTCTTCCAGCTTTCTTCTTCCTCCCATCTCTCTCAGTTGTTCTACATTTGAAATGATGAAAATTTATATTTTAAAGTGCATGCATGGGGTTATAAACACAATTACAACAAGATAAAAAAAAATGCATGCATTAGTATGCAGGTAACCAGTATGATGTAGGTAACTCTTATATTGTTAGAATAACACAGAATGTTATGTGATGTATTAAAAGTTAATCACTATGCCATTATAAAGAGTCCTTAAATAATTTATTTAACAAGCCGTCAAATTTAAGTTCAAGGGGCTAGGAAAATACATTTTAAATTTTACTTTTCTTTTCCCCCATAAACCATGGTAGCTATAGACTCAACTCCTAACACCATATTCTTTGAGTTACACACTCTTTAGCTTAGGTCTCACACACAAAAAAGGATTAATTCAATAAAATATCACATTACAGAAAGCAATAATACTACTGAAAAGTAAGGCACTGAAGCAAATCTTTGCTGGACATCACATTACTTAAAGACGCTTTTCCTGTCACCCGACATATAAGCTAGAATGGGTTTTTTTGTGTTTTTTTAAAAGACATAGCCTAAATGTTAACTAGATGGGCAAATGTAAAGGTAACAGTTTAATGTTAACTTTACCTCCACTAATATAACCGCGTAGCCTATACTAGGCCTATAATATAGCTGTAATAAGTTGTGCTTAATCATTCTAAAACATTAACAAACAAACCAATCAACAGAATCGGGAAAATAACGTTAGCATTAACCGGAGGTAATGTTAGCCAAAATGTGGCAACAGCAAGCTCATAAGCTAGCAGCAACCGACCTTAAACTTCCAGAATTTGGGTTACATTGTATTTCAGGCAATGGTCTGACAAGTAAAAAAGATGTGCCGAACAGCGCATGTAGAACGAGCTGTGTTAGCTTACCGAACGTCGTAATTAAAGCTAGCTCATCCTCACCACGGGGAAAATGTTAGGTTGGAGCGAGACTACGTTTTTTCCTTCGGGGGGGCGAGCTAGTTAACAGCTTGCTCTAGTCTAGCACAGGTCGGTAACCTAACGTTGCTTCTTGGGAAGGCATATCAGAGATTTTAATGTCACAGAATTAGCAAAGATTGAGCTTACCTTAACGCTTCTCCAGCTCTCTCTGAGTAGTGTGTGTGACCGGACTCTGGTGTGTGTGAGCGGACTCTGGTGCGCGCGGACCAAAGATGTACTCCTTTGATGTCTCGAGCCGCTACTTCTTTCAACAACTTTGAAGTATCTACCCGCTATTCTTTTGAAGTCAGAGGTCAAATATGGTGGTCAAGCATTTATATCCGTAATCCGTTTCTTGTTTGTCTCTACAACTCTCAATAAAAGTAAACAAAGTATGTCACATTTTTAAATTACCTTCACTGCTAAAAGCATAATAAATAAAATGTAAAATATCTCTATAAAATCAAATAATTTAATTTTATAGAGATATTTTATTTTTCCATTTCATTTCTATGCTTCTATAACATGAACTAAATATTTTATTTAAGTCTGTCTTATTCAACTACAATAGCACTACTGCGGTTGTTTTACAGCAGACTACCGCAAATTAAAAAAATACAGTAAATCACTGTAAATTAAATGTTACTACCCATAATGCAATGCATATTACAGTAATGAACTGGAAAAGTTCTTTTCCCCCCAGCATGTTCCCTCGGATCAGGGAGGCTCCATCATCATGGTAGCAGCTGTAGCCATGGTCCCGCTACACGTCCTGCGATGCCGTGTTCATCCTGCTACGTCCTGCTGTGCCCTGCTACGTCCTGCTGTGCCTTGTAATGCCGCACAATTGACTGCTAAGCCATGAACTACTACAAAGAACTACTACAAACTGTTATCTTTTCTGTGGCTGTTATTGCCACTCTTCATTCTAACCCCAACCGGTCGTCAGACACCGCCCACCACAAGCCTGGGTCTGTCCGAGGTTTCTTCCTAAAAGGAAGTTTTTCCTCGCCACTGTCGCACTGTTGCTTGCTCTGGAGGGAACTACTAGAACTGTTGGGTCCTTGTAAATTCTGGAGTGTAGTCTAGACCTACTCTATCTGGTCTAGACCTACTCTCTCTGTAAAGTGTCTTGAGATAACTCTTGTTATGAATTGATACTATAAATAAAATTGAATTGAATTGAATTGAAAAGAAAATTATAGTATTTTACTGGGCATTTTGTGGTAAGTAACTGTAGAAATACAGTAAAGTCTAACAGTGTACCGTAAATTCAAAATATACAGTAAATCACTGTAAATTAAATTTTAATACCCATAATGCAATGTTTATTACAGTAATTAACCACAAAAGAAAATTATGGTATTTTACTGGGCATTTTGTGGTAAGTAACTGTAGAAATTACAGCAAAGTCTAACAGTGTTGGCTTCCTGTAAATTCCAGAATAGAATTTAAAATCCTTCTTCTCACCTACAAAGCTCTTCATGATCAGGCACCATCTTATCTTAAAGAGCTCATAGTACCTTACAACCCTACAAGAGCACTGCGCTTGCAGAATGCAGGGTTACTAATGGTTCCTAGAGTCTCTAAAAGTAGAACGGGAGCCAGAGCGTTCAGCTATCAGGCTCCTCTCCTGTGGAACCAGGTTCCAGTTTGGGTTCGGGAGGCAGACACCGTCCCCACATTTAAGAGTAGACTTAAGACTTTCCTCTTTGATCAAGCTTATAGTTAGAGCATAGAATTGAATATTGTTAGGAAGTGAGGAGTTGCAGCGTCCGCCTAACCCGGCCCACCTGCTTCTCATCATAGTTGTCAGATCTATCTATCATATGAACCAGAATATAATAAAACTAAAGGGAAACTTGGCATACAGCCCGATCTGGTTGGGGAGAGTTCTAGCCTGACCAGGCTCCTCTCTTTACCTTGTCTCTCTTGGTTATGCTTTAATAAAGCTTATAGTTAGGGCATAGAATTGAATATTGTTAGGGAGTGATGAGTCGCAGCGTCCGCCTAACCCGGCCCACCTGCTTCGCGTCAAAGTTGTCAGATCTATCTATCATATAATCAAGAATATAATAAAACTAGAGGGAGACTTGGCATACAGCCCGATCCGGTTGGGGAGAGTTCTAGCCTGACCAGGCTCCTCTCTTTACCTTGTCTCTCCTAGTTATGCTGTAATAGTTTTAGACAGCTGGAGACTTCCTTTGACACACTGAGCTCCTCTCTCCTCTATCTTTCTATCTTTCCATTTGTGTGCATCCATGTCCCAGAAATGCTTGTTACTAACCTAGCTCTGGGGAGTCATTCCCCGGAGTCCTTATGTTCTTTTTTCCCCAGCATGTTCCCTTGGATCAGGAGGCTCCAAAATCGGGTAGCAGCTGTCGCCATGGTCCCGCTACACGCCATGCAATGCCGTGTTCATCCTGCCACGCTCTGCTGTGCCCTGCTACGTCCTGTTGTGCCTTGTAATGCCGCACAGTGCCCTGCTATGCCATGAACTGCTACAAAGAACTACTACAAACTACTATTTTTTTTCTATTTTTGTTATTGCCACTCTTCATTCTAACCCCAACCGGCCCGTCAGACACCGCCTACCAAGAGCCTGGGTCTGTCCGAGGTTTCTTCCTAAAAGGAAGTTTTTCCTCGCCACTGTCGCACTGTTGCTTGCTCTGGAGGAAACTACTAGAACTGTTGGGTCCTTGTTAATTCTGGAGTGTAGTCTAGACCTACTCTATCTGGTCTAGACCTACTCTATCTGTAAAGTGTCTCAAGATAACTCTTGTTATGAATTGATACTATAAATAAAATTGAATTGAAAAATTGAATTGAATTGAATTAATTGTTATTATTAGAACACTAAATACACTCACCTATAGGATTATTAGGAACACCATACTAATGCTGTGTTTGACCCCCCTTTCGCCTTAATTCTACGTGGCATTGATTCAACAAGGTGCTGAAAGCATTCTTTAGAAATGTCGGCCCACATTGATAGGATAGCATCTTGCAGTTGATGGAGATTTGTGGGATGCACATCCAGGGCACAAAGCTCCCGTTCCACCACATCCCAAAGATGCTCAATTGGGTTTAGATCTTGTAACTGTGGAGGCCATTTTAGTACAGTGAACTCATTGTTATGTTCAAGAAACCAATTTGAAATGATTTAAGCTTTGTGACATGGTGCATTATCCTGCTGGAAGTAGCCATTAGAGGATGGGTACATGGTGGCCATAAAGGGATGGACATGGTCAGAAACAATGCTCAGGTAGGCCGTGGCATTTAAACGATGCCCAATTGGCACTAAGGGGCCTAAAGTGTGCCAAGAAAACATCCCCCACACCATTACACCACCACCAGCCTGCACAGTGGTATCAAGGCATGATGGATCCATGTTCTCATTCTGTTTACGTCAAATTCTGACTCTACCATCTAAATGTCTCAACAGAAATCGAGACTCATCAGACCAGGCAACATTTTTCCAGTCTTCAACTGTCCAATTTTGGTGAGCTCTTGCAAATTGTAGCCTCTTTTTCCTATTTGTAGTGGAGATGAGTGGTACCCAGTGGGGTCTTCTGCTGTTGTAGCCCATCCGCCTCAAGGTTCAATTTTCAATTCAATTTTATTTATAGTATCAATTCATAACAAGAGTTATCTCAAGACACTTTACAGATAGAGTAGGTCTAGACCAGATAGAGTAGGTCTAGACTACACTCCAGAATTTACAAGGACCCAACAGTTCTAGTAGTTCCCTCCAGAGCAAACAACAGTGCGACAGTGGCGAGGAAAAACTCCCTTTTAGGAAGAAACCTCGGACAGACCCAGGCTCTTGGTAGGCGGTGTCTGACGACCGGTTGGGGTTAGAATGAAGAGTGGCAATAACAGCCACAGAAAAGATAACAGTTTGTAGTAGTTCTTTGTAGTAGTTCATGGCTTAGCAGGGAATTGTGCGGCATTACAAGGCACAGCAGGACGTAGCAGGATGAACACGGCATCGCAGGACGTGTAGCGGGACCATGGCTACAGCTGCTACCATGATGTTGGAGCCTCCCTGATCCAAGGAAACATGCTGGGGGGAAAAGAACATAAGGACTCCGGGGAATGACTCCCCAGAGATAGGTTGTGCATGTTGTGGCTTCACAAAATGCTTTGCTGTGGTTATTTCAGTCAAAGTTGCTCTTCTATCAGCTTGAATCAGTCGGCGCATTCTCCTCTGACCTCTAGCATCAACAAGGCATTTTCGCCCACAGGACTGCCGCATACTGGATGTTTTTCCCTTTTCACACCATTCTTTGTAAACCCTAGAAATGGTTGTGCGTGAAAATCCCAGTAACTGAGCAGATTGGGAAATACTCAGATCGGCCCGTCTGGCACCAACAACCATGCCACGCTCAAAATTGCTTAAATCACCTTTCTTTCCCATTCTGACATTCAGTTTGGAATTCAGGAGATTGTCTTGACCAGGACCAAACCCGTAAATGCATTGAAGCAATGATTGGTTGATTAGATAATTGCATTAATGAGAAATTTAACAGATGTTCCTAATAATCCTTTAGGTGAGTGTATATGGTTTTGAATCAACTAATTGGTTCTAGTACCATTGAGAAATGTTTTGGCATTGAAAAATTTAAAATTTTCTAGTGAATGGTTACATTGACGACAATTATACAAAGCCTACATAAGTAATTCAAACATTCTATCCAAATGGGCTGTATTTATATAGCACTTTTCTAGTCCTAACAACTACTCAAAGCACATTTACATAGTACAGGAACCATTCACACTGGGGATAAGGGTGCCATACAAGGTGCCATCTGCTCATCAGATAAACACTCACACTCTGGGGGAAACTCGGTTCGGTGTCTTGCCCAAAGCAACTTCAACATGGGAACCTTTCAAATGGCAGGCAATCGTCCTACCACTGAGCCACAGCCACCTTATGCTGGAATTATACTATTATATGCCGGAATTATAATTATATTATACGAAAGTTGCATCAGAAGCCTGATGATTATTTTGCTACACCACCTCAGACCCCAAACCCTTCTATTGTTTGATTTGGGAGGCAAAGCTAGAATAGTCTGGCTACACAAGAAGATGTTGCTGTAGGTAGTTAAGAGAGTTTTTATTCTTTTTTTAGTAATATCTGAAGTAGCTTTTAATCATTATTATTTTTCAATTATACAGGTCCTTCCCTGGATTTTTTTGGAATGGTAGAAAATGGCCATCAACCAGTGTATCATGTCACTTTGCGTCAATGAGTAAAAAATTTTTATTTGAGAATTTCTTTTTACTTTCGTCCAATGACAAACTGACTCCACTTTTATCAGATGAACTGGCCTTCATGCAGGCTGGATTGGGAAAGAGGCTGTTTTCTCTTGACCGTGATCTAACACATGTAGAGGTATGCAGAAGTGATCACGTTGTAGTTGTGTAGTTCTAGAGAATATTATTTTTGTCCCTTTTAATGTGGACACTGTCTTCAGGGTAACATTGAAAATGTTCTCAATGCTTAACTAAATTCAATCCCTGTCTAAATAATATTTTATTTATTATCTAGTTGTCAAGGCTATATTGCAGGCCACCTTCCCAAAAATGGTGGAGCTGCAAGACCAGTGGCTGCTTTACAAAGCAGGAGTTAATGTACAATACTTAAATTGACACTTCATTTATGTAAAATAGGTAATGCAACAGAGAATGGTAACATGCCTCAACTCCCTCATTACCTCTCCTTCACCTCGTCACTAGCTGATGTGTAGTGAACGTTCATCCAGGTGGCTGCTACACATTGGTTGTGATGTGCCGTGCTCCCTCGTCTTGAGCACCTCAAACTTCTTATTGATGGAACACTATATGAATACTACTATATTATTTGTTATTCCACATATCCATTTTTTTCAGTCATGTTTAATTTTACCAGGTGGAAATGGGAGGAGAAAAATGTCCGCAATCCCTTTGGAGGCTAAGGGCTACACTGGTGCTATGCTCCGGAAAGTTTCAGGTGGTGGGAAATGCACTCTTTACATAGTGCCTCTTCAGGATGAGTTGGATCTCTTGTCACTCTCAGCAAATGCTCCAGAGTTTGCCTAAGGCCAGCTGCAAGCACTGTTTTGCAGAGATGCCTCTCCAAATGTTGGCTCTACATAACCGTAAATGTGCTAGCCACACCAGACTTGGAGGTGAACTTTTTTTCTAGAATTTGGGATATTACATTTCTAAAATTAACTTTGTATGAATACAAATGATTTATTAATTTAGATGATCTCTGATGATGACGATGACAATTTCCTGAAGTTTTGCAAACTCCAGTGCCAGTGCAAACGACTGAAGAGGACCACTGCTCTCAGCATGTGGAGTAACTGTTACATATGTAACTATCTATTTTTGAAAAGTTGTAGGAGAGATGTAGGCCTTGTATTTTATTCCTTTATTACTGAACTGTCCTAGGATTTTCAGAGTCGCAGGACACCAGAATTTCTTCACAGAGATAAATACAGTGTCTCTCTGTCCATCCAAAAAGAGGATTTCCAGTGTCCTATATGTGGCATATTGGTCCATGTACTTGGCGGCCAACGGATTTTCGTTTTGAAATGAAAAAAACAAAAACGAAAAACAGCCAGTTTCCCAATTCCCTTTAGTAAATAGGGAAACAATAAACGCAGAACAACCTGTTTTTCATTTTTGTTTTGATATTAAAAAACGGAAAACGAAAAACAATCTCGTTATCCGATTGTATTTGATGCGTTTATAGATGGAAACCAGAAAATAAAATACGGGTGTACGTCTAATTTCTCAATTTTTTATTATTTTTTATTTATTTTTTTGTGACCCGGAAGTCACTCCTGCGAGTTTGGCGGTCAGCAGAGGGCGCCACTTTGGGCTTGTTATTATGTAAAGTTGCTACACATATTGGTAGTTGCGGGTCGCGTTTTTTTTGGGCTTGTTACTAAAGTGTAGTTGCTTATTTGGGCTTGTTCCCAGCTCCATAATAAGTTGTCAAGCAGATATTTTGGGAGAAAGAGAAAGGAGTAAAATAATGGATTCAACCCGTCGTGGGGAACAACTCAAAATCACTGTGAAAAAGTGTGTATTCGATATCCCATCAGTTTTCTAATGTTAAATAATGTTAAAATGTGGTTTAACTCCCGCCTGTGGTCATTGTCCTAAAGCTCAGGGGGAGAAAATAAATAAACTCTACCGTGTGTACAGTTTACCAATCTGTCCACATAGATGGAAATTGACAATCCGTCCCCACAGATTGTAAAACCGTGCACACCGTTTATTTATTTTTCTCTTCCAGGATCTTAGGGGGGCTTCGTAGAAAAAGTCGCTAGTTTTGCGAGATATGGCAACACTGGTTGGCCATCAGGACAGAAGTCCCTGACAAGTCCCTGCTCAGCACACCACCTCCGCACACTCCTCTCAGAAAAACCCTGTATCCACACAAGACATCCCATTCTTTCGGTTTTCAAATATAAAACTAGCATATAAAGTCTAAAAACATTTTTACGCTTGTCTCATTGATGTCCAAATGACTTCCGGGTATACAGCATACAACCGTTTAACACTTACATAGACAGTTAAGACTATTTACGATCGCTTCCGGGTCACGAAAAAAACATTGTAAAATTGAGAAATGAGACTTATACAACCATATTTTATTTTCCGATTTCCATCTATAAACGCATCAAAGACAATCGGATAACGAGATTGTTTTTCGTTTTTTAATATCAAAACAAAAAACGAAAACGGGTTGTTTTTCCGTTTTTGTTTTTTTCATTTCAAAACGAAAATCCGTTGGCCGCCAAGAACACAGACCCATATTTTTTCACGTCCTGCTTATCGAGGAACATGCTAGCCATTGTGGCCAAAGGTATTAGTTACCTATTTCTTCAAGCTGTATTCTTCTGTGGGGAGAGGGGTGGGGGGTAGGATGTATGTATTGTTTTATTTATTTAATTATTTATGTGGAATGACATGGGGAGAGCTGATATGGACTGGATTTGTTAGTACATTAATGCCTTTATCTTTCACTGAGGATACAACCTCACCTGAGAGGAAACTCCATACTAAAACGGATGATATGTCATGGTAAGTCAGAGTTTTTATTCATGTAGCTTTTAATTCATTTTAATTTGATTAATGTAGCCTTTAAGGGATTGTTCACTCCTATCTAGACACCCTTGTGTGAATGGAGCTGCCTTAACCTGCCTTTCCATGGACACAAGGGTGACTAGATAATGGATGAATTTAAATTTTGGTGAGACCTATACCTTACTATAATTGTATACTATGAGAGAGTTATTCAGATGTGGTATTTTTCACAGTGAGGAAGATGTGATCATGTGGCTCAAATCAAAAGTGGATACCAGCAATACCTTTGAGCTTTGTGTGTCTTGAGATAATATGCTCGATTTGGGTCTGGATTACTGTCCTTTCTTACTTTAATTTTGGCATGAGGATTTGACACACCACAGTGACCCAGTCTGGTGTTTGAGTTACGGTGTTAAAATGCCACATCTGAAGACATTACAACTGTATCCTCAGTGATGCAGTGGATTTTGGGTCAAGCCCACAGACATCTTCTTTCTGAATGCCAGAAATTGCCAGATCACAGTGAAGTTTGACCATGACTGTCACAAGATGCCTAACCACACTATCTGTTATCCAACAGTCAGTGATTGCACAGACACCATAACATTCTCTGTTGCACATATGTCAGACTATGGGTCTTTCAAAAACGTCATGACAACATGGTGCAGGATGTGATGGAGCGTGATGCATTGTGATTATTGTGCGTAAGCCCACATGCTATATCCTCGAATATGGCTGGATTCCACAGGGGAGTTGGGAACTTGCATAGCATGGTCTTAACCTTTCATACTGTTCATGATCAAATTTGACCAATTTTAACAGTTGAGAGCTGTACAAACACATTTCTGCTTGGTTGACTTGTTATAATATAATATACAAACAAATGGAAATTATATGCAGCTGATACACGTTTATATAAGAAAATGTCAAAATTGGACCTGTATTCATAACAAAAAATTCTAATATCACCATTAAAACGTTACTGTGTTTAGACTTGCCCATCCAGTTTTCTGGCGGCCCACCTACAATCAACATCCTGGCGCCGCTACTGGATGCCTCCGAAAAGCTCTCTACAATGTGGAAACCTTGTTTTGACCATTATAGTAACTTTACAGCCATTTGTTTTACCAGAAGCCCTCATAAACATGTTTCAATGTGAGAAGCATGTGAATTTGCCTCCAAACAGCTTCATGACGTGAGACCTTGTTTGGAGCACAAAGCAACTTTACAGCCATTACTTACTAAAAGCTCCCACTAATATGTTTCTAAGTCAGAACAATGTAGAGTCACCTACAAAAAGCTTCCTGTTAAATGTTGTTTTGAGCATAAAGAAACTTGTGTCCAGGCGCCTCATTTAAAAAACTGTTGCGCAAGAAAACATTGCGTGTGCAGAGTGAAATTTGCAGTTGCAACATTACTCGGGATATATAAAGAATTTCCATGCGTAAAAATGTGCATAGCATTACGTAATCTTTTGACAACGTGTGAGATGGTCCCAACGCTCCCAAGGCTTTGTAGACTGCGTTTTAGTGACCTCCAATGGTAACACGAAATATCACATGGTAAAGTACTTTGGATGCAGATCGCACAGCCTGCATCCAAAACACCTGTGCCACTTAATTACAGATTACAGACTTAATTAACCTATTGGGACAATAAATAAATAGCCATACATTCCCGATGGCCTGTATATTGCAACCATGGATGTATTAAGAGAACTTATTACATCTTTGGAGTGTAGCAGGAAGCCCCGTGCATTCCAATGAGAGTGCTCAAAAGTGCATAAAGCAATCATGGAGCTCGGACCTTCCGTGTTGACCGGCCCATGACGTCACAATGGGCATGCGCACTAGTGACAGTTTGTGTAGCTAGTTTTTCGATATGCATGGCAAACTCATGAACTCACCGTTTCATTGACTAAACGTACATTACATACATTACAGCTACAGGACCTCGGGAGAACTGTCATGTGAGCGTGCCCAGTGCAGGGCGACATGGGCAGGCGCAGTCCTGTGGGTCTGCTCGCGTCCATTATGCTCTGGATTCAGCTACTAGTGAATGTTAACGTGACGTTTTAAACAAGGACCATTTAAGTGTTCGGTCTGGTAAGTTGTACTCCCCAAAAAATTATCCACTGAAATATAGAAGTTTCTTTCGCCATGCAAAGTCTATGTGTAAAGTCTTTCTGGGCCATGGTTTACAGTACCACCCTTATCCATGGCGCTCTTCCTGGGGGCTTGATTGCAACCAATCAACAGCATGGCAGATGTGGCATTGCTCAAAGATTTAGCAAGAGCCCCTCAATCTTGCAATCACGAATCCTGTTTTTTTTCTCCATTTTTTCTTTCATGACTGGTCATCAACGGATTCTTTACAAGGCTGGAATATTCATTGATTGACTGATATGGACCTTATTAGGACAACAATGGGACGACCTTGGGAATAGGGTGAGGCTCTTGAACGACCGCATAAGGTAACACACATCCACATTTATAAAGAGAAGAGTCTGTACATGTGTGGGCTGCATGTGTTATAAATCAGAATGTTTTTGCGTACAAAAATTCTGACTTTTTGGCGCAATAAATCTTTCAGAATAGAATCTACGCAGAGTGCATAATGAGGCCCCTGATCTGTATCACACAGCGAAGAAGATTTGCTAGGGATTGGGGATCATTTCTTGTTGTCTGACTCTCCGATTTGATTTAATTTCTTCTTCTTCTTTTTACATAACTTTTTTAATTTATACATTTATTCATGGATTTATTTATCTCAGAAAGAAGACATGTCTTCTTGCATCGCAGTGTCACACAGGAGGCATGGAAGCTTTAACCCTTATCCAGGTAAGATTAGCAGATACAGATTGCATGATTATAACAGGTATACATGGGATCCTTTTAAAGTCTTGAACAAAGTAATATTACAATCGTAAATAGAACATACAACAGATATTCTTTCGTACTTAAAAAAAGACAACACAAATATTCATTTCCATTGTATCCTGCTTTGTTTGTTCAATTATAGTTTAATGAACATAGAAAGAAGGAAAAGCTTGCAAGAGTGATGACATTTTATTTAAGAAGAAGTGCTTAACAAACATTTATATTCAAAAAATGTTGGTTGTGTTAGGGTTAGATGTGAGGCAGCTGGTTAAGGCTCAAGACTTTGGTACATTTTGGTAATATAGACAGAGGGCAGTTCATTAAGGGTGGGATATGATTATGGGATGAAATTATTTTATCAAATTATGAATTCAACTGAATTTGTTCCTCATCACCTTATTGTGGTGGAGATGTTTGTGTGAACCTGAGAGCTGTGTTGTCTGGAGCCTGGTGTTCCATGGCAAACAAGTCTCAGATGAGGAGCCAGACTAAGAATGGTTTGAAAAGCCATGGTGGAAGCCCGGGGCCAGGCCCAGTTGGAGGGTTTGTCACAGAGCCCAGACCGGCACAGCCAGAACAGGCTATGTGGCACACCCCCCTCTCCATTCCATAGGCCCACCACCTGTGGGAGGAACCGCTGGGGTCAGGTGCGCTGCTACACGAGTGGCAGTAAAGGTCAGGGGCCTCAACGGACCAGACCCAGGTAGCAGAGGCTGCGAAATATAGGGGTACTCATAAGTGTCCCATGATTGATTTTGTAATTGTATTGTCTGGTCTGAGGCCACATGTTTTGGACTGGGAAAGTCTGGAGGAGGCCTCTTTCTGACAGACTTTCAACTCACACTTCTGGCGGAGCTTTTCAGGCATCCCTTTGTAGGTTGGGGGCATGTTCAAAGTTTCCAAACCTGAAGCTTCGGTGGGGGGCTGTGGTCTTAGCTGCATCTTCAATCAACGTGAGGGACACCGTTTGTCAGGGAAGCAGTCCAAGTTAGAGCTTGCACTACTGATGCCTGTTTTCACACGACACGCAAGGGTTTTGGAAGTGATTCCAGGCAAAATAAAATACGAAAAGATGACATTTTGAAAGTCTCTAGGTTTTGACAGAAGTGCAGATTATAAATGTAATTTTTAAAAGATTAATAAAAAAATTTAGATTTTCAAATATTGCACCTGTCAATATGTACAGACTAGCAGCAGCACCACGTCAAACAGGTTTCTGGTGTGCAAAGACATAGAAAACACCACGCAACTGACATGCAACCGATGCCACGCTCACACCACACAGGCAGTGGGCAAAAAGGGGGACCAGAGAGTGTGTGTCAATTACAGGGGTCTCACACTCTCAGCCACCTTGGTAGTTTCTCCAAGGTGCTAAAATGAGGGTTCGGCTCTAGAGAAGGCGTATGACCGAGACATACTGTTGGAGGTGCTGCAGGAGTTACACTAGGAGTGAGGGGGTCCCTTCTCAGCGGCATCCAATACCTGTATGTCCGAAGCGATAGCTGTGTCCGACTCCGAGCAGTAAGTCAGACTCGTTTTAAGTGAAAGTTGGCCTCCGCCATGGACAGGATATTGAGGCGTAGTCGTGGTGGGGAGGAGTTGCAGTTTGTTGGGCTGGGGATCTCATCACTGCTTTTTGCAGATGATTTTGTCCTGATGACATCATAGTTCTGTGACCCTCAGTACTTCACTTACTCTGAGTAAAGGAGTTTAAGTACCTTGGGGTCTTGTTTGAGAACAAGTGGACAATGGAACAAGACATTGTTCTGAAAATTGGCGCAGCTGGGGCAGTGATACATTCACTCTACTGCACCGTTATGATGAAAATAGAGCCAGAAGGCAAGGCTCTCAATCTACTGGTCAATTTTCGTTCCTACCCTCACCTTTGGTCATGAAGGCTGGCTCATGACCGAAAGAGCAAGATCCCAGGTACAAGCAGACAAAATAGGTTTCCTTAGGAGGGTAGCTGGCATCTCCCTTAACAAACGAAAGAACCAATACACACTTTGTACATGTTGTAAAAAGATCAGAAAATGGCACATTTGGTAAGAAGCTCAGTCATCTGTGAGAACCTCGAAGTAGAGACGCTACTCCTTTGCGGTAAGGAACCACAGGGCTGTAACTGTGGCTCAGTGTTAGAGTGGTTGCCTGCCAATCAAAAGGTTGGTAATTTGATCCCTGGCCCTGCAGTCCCATGTCAAAGTGTCCTTGGGCAAGACACTGAACTCAGAGTGTAATTGTGTGTGAATGTTTATTCTGTGAATGGTTCTTGCACTATGTAAAAGCGCTTTGAGTAGTCGTTAAGACTATAAAAAAGTCCATTTACACCTCCCTAGGGCGCCTTCCTAGGGAGGTGTTCCAGGCACGTCCAGTTGGGAGAAGGCCTCAGGCAAGACCCAGGACAAGATGGAGAGATTATATCTCCACACCCAGTTAGAGCTGGATAATGTGGCTCGGGAAAGGGAAGTTTGGGTTCCCTTGCTGGAGCTGCTGCCCCACAACCAAACCCTGGATAAGCGGATGACGATAAATTGATGGATGAATATGCATGTGAAAATATACCTGAGGTCCAACTGAAGTGTTAACATCAAACTCACAGTTTATATTCTGGATTAGAGTATATTCTTTAAATGTGTAAACAGGAAAAGTATCTTTAAAAAAAAAAAAATCTTTTTTCAAAATATTTCAATGTAATAAAGTCATTTTCTAAGTACATAATGAAGTGGACTTAAAATGGCATCTTAAAATCAGATGACCTAATTGTGTTTTTGACACCAGCAGCTGTAGTTGGGGAAGTCTTTCGATTCTGAGCTAGGTGTGCATGCCACTCAGCTAAATTTATTGCAACACCAGTTTCTAGATTCACTACTGGTAGAGGACATTTACATTACTTTGCCTGGATTGGATATACAATTTTCTTTCAATTTGAGTTTAGACTTTTTAAATAAATAAAAATAGACCTAGATCAAAGCAAATCAATCAAATCAAAGTAAATAGACATGGTTACATACTGTATGTAATTTGTAAGTGGTGGCCAAATATTTTTTTCCAACTGATCCAGATCGGGTTCAAAAACACTTCCCACACCATGTACATCACAAGGTATTAACATTCAAATAACATTGTCACTGCTACATCATTCGAAAATCACTTCTTCTTGCAGATGAAAATACTGTAACAATACCAAAGCATCTGTCTGGACTGCAAAATTAGCTGTAGAAGTTCACAGGAAAATTCCACAAACATTACCAAAAGTTATATCAAGCGGGATTTGAAAGGCTTTAAGAAATAACTACAGGCCACTGAAGCGCATAGTTCTGGACAGGCTTATAACCTTTTGAGGGCCATCGACACTAGAATAAAAAAGGCTGAGTCCACTCAGCTATTGGCAGTGGTTGCATCTTCTCTGATGTGTACATCTTACACTTTAAACTCCTGGTATCAAAGAGAGAAAAAAAAACATCTGGGCTTTGATTGGTCAAATCCCGGCAGTTAGGATTCTGGTCTCAAAGGCAGTGTGGGTCTTCATTCATCACATCATTCAGGTGTACTAAGGTAGGTGCGAAATATGTGCACGTGCAACCAAAAATAAGTGTTTACCTCTGTACATTTCAAAAGGTCAGAGTTCAAATTGTTCAAAGGTTTTATCAGCCTCTGCTATAAATAGCCTCTTATAAATTAACTAAAGCCATACATTTAAATCCAGCTTTTTGAACCTTTGTCCATCAGCTACCACAAGCAATCATTTGATGTTGGGCTAGGTGGACAAACAAGGATCATTCCAACCCAAAGGTGCTGGTCTCCTCTACAGCGGTCAGCATCTTCTCATACAGCATTGAGAAGGACGGGTATGGTGGCATGTCCAGCCGGTTGAAGCAAGTATGAGCTCTGAAGAGAGACCACAGTGGTTACTAATTTCACTTAATACCGTTTCTATACAGAAGGCGTAGTGTGAGCAGCACGTTCCTTATTGCAAATATCAAATTTCATTGAAACAGGGAAACGGTTAACCTGCCTCTGTCAAACTACTGAACAAAAATCACCTACCAGCATCTCTGAAGCTCACTATATCTCTTATAACTCTGTTTAAATAGTACCAAATCAGTACTGTTTATTCAGTACAAAAACAAAAAGTGGAAAAAATCTATTTCAATAAATACCATAAATAATCTGCCATAATCTCCTTGGCAAAATTACTGACTGTTGCCTTGTTCCTTTTACTTTGTATGTACTTTTTTACTCTAACTCAAGTTCTTATTTTGGTGACTAATTTTACTTTTTTTTGAATACTTGTTTCTAAACTGTAACAGTACATTTACTCTAATACATTTTTGGATACTTTAGCCTAATTAAATTGTTTTAACTTTTGATTATTTGCATTTCAATCATACTCCAAAATCAAAGTAAAAAAGATGACGGCATGAACTTTTGACCAAAATCAAACCCTGATGAGCATTGTGTGCTTTCTGTGTTTACCTGGGCAGTGCTGTGACCTTTCCCCACTTCTCCACACAAAACCTGCGAGGTCCATTGCTGCCTCGCAGAGAAGCAAAGCCCTCATAAGGAATACTGGATGTACCGGTCACAAACTGAATTGGCAGAGGGGAAAAAGGGAGCCGGAGGGAGAGAGGAACAAAGACAGAAGAAGAGTATAAGAAAACTTAACAAAAGAGGTGGCAAAAATTCCTGTTGCACTTTAAAAAACAGACACAGACACACACACACACACACACACACACACACACACACACACACACACACACACACACACACACACACACACACACACAGTTGGAGCCATTTATGCTATTTCATATTTTGTTAGTATAATTAACTATGATTTATTATGATATTGTCTGGTTCTGTCTGTCACGGGTGATTTGTGATTAGGACAAAGATATGGTGTCTCAGCTCTGCCTATTTCGGATTATCACCTACGTATACAGGTGGTAGTGTGGAAGTGATTTGTAATAAGGTGGCAGGAGTAGAAGGGAGACAGTTTCTTGACCATGGTTGTGATTATGATATCTAACAGAATGAACTTTGAACATAATAAATATTTAAGTTGTTTACAAGTCAGCTGCTGCACGTCCTATCTATCTATCTATCTATCTATCTATCTATCTATCTATCTATCTATCTATCTATCTATCTATCTATCTATCAAACGCACACACACACACACACACACACACACACACACACACACACCTGCAGGAGCCGTAGTCTCTGTTCGTTATTGAACCTCTCCACTGCTGCCCAGAACCACCGGATTACAATATGGTTGTCATGGTAACCTAAAAATAACACATTATGTCATGTAACTATTTAACTACATTAGGTTGTACCCCTTTTCCCCCTCCAGAGGTAGGTGATGGTTTTCCAGAAGCACCTTTGTGCTGACCAAAAGTCCTTTTTCCACGGCTTCTCTAAACTTCTCCCTCCACCTTAAACCCTGGTTACTGCTGCATCGGTTCCTGATTTCCCATACTATGGAGCGGCCCGAGGCCAAAAATTGTTTTGGGAATTTGCGTTAACTCATTATTATTGTTCATTTTGACAGCCGTATCTTTTCATTAATGTAGTCTGTAGCCATCTTTTATACCATACCTCCTCTGTACTCTGTGTTGTTCCTCCAGTCTGATAAGTCAATCTCAGCTGTGCCAGCGATCACCAACTCCAGCTCCCTTGCATCAAACACTGATACTAGCCTGGCATCCACCACCTAGAAAACACACACAGACGCACGCACGCACGCACGCACGCACGCACAATACATATCAAATATATATAGTTGGGAAAAAGCCTAAATAAGCATCGTAGTAGTATGTAGTTGTTGTGAGATGTTAGATGTTAAATTAAGTCACACTAAGCCATACTTCGTAGAAACCTCTGACCAGGCTGTCAGTTTGCTGCACAACTCCTCTCTCTATCCTCCACTTCACCATCTGCTCAATGTATTCCTTTTTGTTCTTCTCTGATACAGGGATGTTGGCTCCACCAGGCTTCAGCTCCCTTTCTGTTATCTATGGTAACACACACACACAAAATTAATAAATAAAAAAATCTTTTTTTGTCAGTTTCTTCTTAAAGACAAGGCAAAACAAAAGATGTTTTTTTATATCAGTCTCTTTGTTTTGCCCATGTGTATAAATGGAAACACACTCAGAGTCTAACCTGTCCGAAGACTTCTTCATTGACGGTAAAGGTGAGGTCCAACATGTCTTCTATGTCGTTGTCCTTCATCCACTGAAGGGACTGGTGAAACTCCTCGTCCAGGTACTCCAGGTCACTCAGGTCACAGAGACTATATAGTGGGAAATGAGAGTAACTGTGTGTGTGACCTATTGCAATCAGGGTCACATTAAACACACACTGGCTAAGAAGAGAACCGAATGATTGCAAGAATACTCAACTTTAACTTGTCAAATGAGTTTAGAATTAGTATAAAAAGTATGTGTATGTGCATACATGTCCATGCAACTATGCTTTGCATACACATACATGCGCAGTAGGCCTTTATAGAAGGGTCTAGTGAAGAAGGCATCCAGCAGGTACTGATGGATTAGAGCCAAACCCAGAATGCGACCACTAAACCGGAACCTGAAACACACACCACACAGACAAAGATAATCAGGATACTAAAGATCATATCTGAGCTTTACTGTCTCTTGTATGTGTTACTGTGTGTACAGTAAACCTCACCATTCCTGGTGATTGTCTACAAATGCGGACATGGGGCTGATCTGGACAGTGTAGGTGTCGTTGGCAGAATATTCAAATAAACCATAATAAGGGTTGAACAGCTCCTAGAAACCAGGAAGAAAAACTCTCTGGAAGGACCGCTGTAATCCAACCTGCAACACACACATTTAGATCAATCTTTACAATACCATACATGTCAATAGTTAATGTTGATGTGTGGCAATGAGCAAACATGTTACAAACTATTCTAAAATGATTTGAGAGAAAGCAGGGAAATACCCTTATATGTACAGTATATTGCTGAATAATGAGTAGTGCTCCATGTTTTAATTATAGCTTGATTTGATAAGTTGGTCACAGCAGTTCTAAATAGATCAGAACTTGATCATTTGGAGTCCACATGTATTTTAGAATTCTGTTTTGCCTAAAAATATGTTTAAAGTGTAAACTTAAGTTCAATGATTTTGTAGCATTCGTAATTTAGATTGGAGTCCATTGTTGCGTCAATTGTTGTTCTGATGAAAAAGAAGGTTTAAAACATCAATTTATCATATATTAGAGTGAGGGCCTGAAGTTAATTTTTTTGACCACCAGTCACTTTTTACCAGCCAGTTTTTTTGCTTCATAAAGCTGAAAAACCGGGCCTGTAAGCAACTGCGTACCCTGTGTTACGACTGCTGTCGTATTTGTTTGTGTTTTGCTGTGCGTGTGTCCTGTGTTTTCTTTTCTTGTATGCAAATAGCGCTGTGCTGTTGCTTGCGGATGACTGGTGGAGGCAGCCCACGCCCAACCCATGATTGGCTGCAGCTGTTGAGTAAGGGATATTTAACGAAGCAAGATGGAGGACGTCAGCTGGGAAAGGAGCAGCAGGCATTATTCATCCTCATCTCCCAACCAACCAGCCAGCCAGCCAGCCAGCCAGCCACATGTTGTCTTTGTTAAGTTGATGTTAGTTCAATACTTTCCTGTTTTCATGTGTAAGGGTGCAGCTCCAGACTTATTCAGTTTTTCTCCTGTTTTCTTAGTTTAGGGAGGTAAGTCTTTGTTGTCCTAGTCACCCCTAAACTGGGGCGCAACACCTGCTTACTATTGGTAAGCAGGGCACGGCTACCTGGCAATGTGGCAGGTACATAGATTGACAGTGTTACCTGTCGGTACACAATCCGTTCTGCCTGCACAATCCATCCTGTGGAAACAGATCGTGCAGTTTCGTAAATTCCTTGTAAATCCTCGTACATTATTATCATCTGCGCATGCGCAAGATGTTAGCACATGCGCAGATGATGATCATGATGTACGAGGTTTACTAGGGATTTACGAAACTGCACGATCTGTTCCACAGCAGTGGTCTGCCGTTAGCCTCCACCGGAACGCTAACGTTAGTTTAGCTAAGAGCTTATTCAGCTAACCGCTAGCTGAGACAGCATGTAAAAGACCCTCAAATAATAAATATATATATTGTGATGTCACGAGAGGCTGCGTTCTGGAGAGCCGCTACGCACCCTGAGATGGCTGCAGTCACGGACAGCTTTGGCACCATCTGCTGGTGGAGTTGGAAACGTGGCTGCGACGCTGTCTAAAAGTAAGGCTGAAGACTTGTTTCCAGGAAGAGATTTACCTGAGGGAATCGGGTCTATGATTTGAAGTTTGAAGAGACATTGTTTAAGTTTGGACTGTTGCAAGATCAGCCTTATCCTTAGTTACCGTTTTGTATTTGGCATACCATTTTTGTTAATTCCCGAGAACCTTATTAAAAAACCTTTGTTACACTCTACATTTGTGTCCTTGCACTGCTGAACTGTCCCGACGAGAGCCGTGTAGCCTCTCATGATATCACATATGGTGGAGAATGCAGGCAAGTTCAGGCGCTAACAGTGCATGTCGGAGAAGGACACCGACCGTTTGATATCCCGGTTTTCTGAATTGGCCATAAACCCCCGGGAAACAAGATGGAGGCCGTGTTGGAAGCCCTGGTGGCCGGCCAGCAAGCCCAGACAAAAGCGAACATGGCTCTCCTGGAGGAGCAAAAGAGAGCCAACCACCTGAAGGCGGAGGAACTGCAATTGCAGAGACAGTTGGCCGAACGTAATGTCCGCCCGATACGGGCGAGTGATTTTATATCCAAGATGGGGGCCACCGATGATGTTGAGGCGTATCTGTACGCCTTCGAAGCTACCGCCACTAGGGAAGCGTGGCCCAAGGTACAGTGGGTTGGACTGCTAGCCCCCTTTCTGTCGGGGGAATCGCTGAACGCTGTCCAGGACCTGGCCTCCAACAGGGCGACTGACTACGATGCACTGAAGGCGGAGATCCTCAGCAGAAGTGGACTCACCAAGTTTGGCCTGGCCCAGCGGTTCCACAACTGGATCTTTCAACCAGACCAGCCTCCTCGTGCCCAGATGCACGAACTTGTCCGGATCACGCGGAGATGGCTGGTACCGGAGAAGAGTACGGCAGCTGCTGTAGTGGAGGCCGTTGTGGTGGACAAATACTTACGGGCCCTGCCTTATGAGGCAAAACGACTCATTAGCCAACAGGCCTTGACTACAGCGGACCTGACCGTGGAAGCTGTGGAAAGGTACCAAGCCACAACAGAGATGCTTCGGGCTTCCAGGAAGGAGCCCCAGAGTGCGTCCACGCCACAGACGGGAGGAACCCGTCCAAAGAACCCCAAGGGACCCAACCCAGCCACTTTAGGAGCTGTCCAGGCTCAAGGGGGAGCCCGACCCCCCGCCGGCACCAGGAAGAGGACACCGGGAGAGCGAAACACGCCAGTGTTACCGGTGTGGAGAGATGGAACACTTCTCCTGGCAGTGTGGGAAACCGGCGGATGAGCCTATGCCCACGGCTGGGTCCTCCAGCGCACCACCCGCTTTTTGCTTCGCTCGTGGGAGTCGTAGATGGCGCCCAGGACCGACCTCCCACCTACCCGGTGACGGTGAATCACCATGATGTAGAAGCTCTGCTAGATTCCGGTAGTCGGACCACCCTAGTGCATAAGGATCTGGTGGATCCATCGGGACTGACCTCAGGGAAAGTCCTCCCGGTCTCCTGTGTCCATGGAGACACCACAGACTACCCCACCACTAAACTCGCAATGACCACCACCAGGGGAACCATCCACACGACAGCGGGTGTGGTTGATTCCCTACCCGTTCCGGTCCTAATTGGACGAGACTGCCCCGCCTTTCACCCACTGTGGAGGGAGACACAGGAGAGATCGGCCCGAGTACCCCGGAAGCGGAGAGGTAGGACGTACTCGGAGAGTACGCAAACACAACCCTCAGAACCACTCACTCCAGCCTGTGTTCTTGCAGGGATGGCAGGTGCCCAGGCTGATTCAGAGTCTGGTCCATACACGGAGGAAGAGAACATGGTCCCAGGAAGCGCTCCAATCTCCAGCGAGGAAGACGTCCAAGGTCCCAAGGAGCTTCCCCCTCTCACAGGCTAGTATGGTACAGCCCAGTTACCAGACCCCACTCTTGCAAATGCTTTGAGGAATGTGCAGGTGATAGAGGGCGTGGTGTTAGGGGATAGGACAAGCCCTACCTACCCCCATTTTGCAGTAAACCGGGGGTTAGTGTCTCAGGTGGTACAGAAAGATGGAGAGGTGCAGGAACAGCTCCTCGTACCACAGCCCCACCGGACCACCGTACTCAACCTGGCACACACCCACCCGCTAGGGGCCCACCTAGGGGTGGAGAAGACGAAGGAAAGGATCTTGCGACGCTTCTTTTGGCCAGGGGTGCACAAAGAGATAGAGAACTACTGTCGTAGTTGCCCTGAGTGTCAGAGGGTGGCACCAAAGCCCACATATAGAAACCCGCTCATTCCCTTGCCCATTATCGAGACCCCGTTCGAGAGGATCGGACTGGACATTGTTGGGCCCGTACCGAAGAGTTCCAGGGGACATCAGTACATTATGGTCATCCTGGACTATGCAACCCGATATCCTGAGGCCATCCCGCTGAGGAAGGCTACGTCCAAACAGATCGCCAAGGAGCTGTTCCTTCTGTCAACGAGTCTGGGGCTCCCGAAGGAGATATTGACAGACCAAGGGAGTCCGTTTATGTCCAAGGTTATGAAAGAACTCTGTACTCTGCTGAAAATCAAGCAGCTGAGAACATCTGTCTACCACCCCCAGACAGACGGGCTCGTCGAACGTTTTAACAAAACCCTAAAAGCCATGCTGCTGAAGGCGATCGAGGAGGATGGCCGCAACTGGGATCAGCTGCTACCGTACCTACTGTTTGCGGTGAGAGAGGTACCTCAGTCGTCTACTGGTTTTTCACCCTTTGAGCTCTTGCTATCTTACAGGCCCCGAGGACTGCTAGACATCGCCAAGGAGGCCTGGGAGGAGCAACCGTGCCGACAGCGGACCCTGATCGAGCATGTCGGGGCTATGAGAGAGAGAATGAAGGCTGTCTATCCCATGATGCGTGAACACATGGAGGCTGCTCAACAGCAACAGCAAGCCTCCTACAACAGATCTGCTCAACCCAGAGAGTTTAAGCCCGGGGACCGAGTGCTGGTCCTGGTGCCCACCGTGGAGTGCAAATTCCTGGCCACCTGGCAGGGGCCCTACGAGGTCATTGAACGGGTGGGAGACGTAAACTACAAGGTGAGGCAACCAGATAAAAGAAAGCCCGAGCAGATATATCATGTCAACCTTTTAAAAAAGTGGCACGCCAGGAGGCGTTGTTCAGTTGTCTGCCCCCCACAGAGACCAAGGAACCCGGGAGAGAAGAGGTTCAGGTGGGTCCAAGCCTGTCCCCGCATCAACGGCAGATGGCCCTGGAGTTGGTGGATCGCAACCAAGATGTCTTCTCCTCCCTACCTGGGCACACGGAGGTGGTACAACACGAGATCCGCACCATGCCTGGCAAAACGGTGAACCAGCGCCCTTACCGCGTGCCGGAGGCTCGTATAGGGGTGATTCAGGAGGAGGTAAGGAAGATGCTGGAGCTGAGGGTGATCGAAGAGTCCCAAAGCGCCCGGGCAAGTCCCATTGTACTGGTTCCCAAACCAAACGGGTCGGCACGATTTTGCAATGACTTTCGGAAATTAAATGAAGTGTCTGAGTTTGATGCATACCCCATGCCTCGTGTGGAGGACTTGATAGATTCTTTGGGGCATGCTCGCTTCCTAACCACCCTTGACCTCACCAAAGGATACTGGCAGGTGCCCCTGACCCCGGCGTCAAAGGAGAAGACGGCCTTTGCCACACCAGGGGGGCTCTACCAGTACACCCGGCTCCCGTTTGGTCTCCACGGAGCGCCTGCCACGTTCCAGCGTTTGATGGATCGCGTCCTCGCACCCCACAAAAGGTACGCAGCAGCATATTTGGACGATGTAGTCATACAAAGTCCCGATTGGGCCAGCCACTTACCCCGAGTACAGGCTGTGATAGATTCACTCAGGGAAGCAGGGCTCACGGCAAACCCAGAGAAGTGTAGGCTGGCCTTCAGCGAGACAAACTACCTGGGGTACACCATTGGGCGGGGGTTGGTCAAGCCTCAGGAAGCCAAGTTGCGGGCCATACAGGACTGGCCACGGCCCATCACCAAAAAACAGGTGAGGTCATTTTTGGGCCTAGCCGGCTATTACAGACGGTTTATAACGGATTTTGCTACTATTGCTGCACCTCTAACAGAGCTGAAAACCAACCGCCACTCACGGATGGTGAGGTGGAATCCTGAGGCGAAGGCGGCCTTCATCAACCTGAAGCAAGTCCTGTGTTCCAGTACAATCCTGGTGGCGCCGGACTTCGAGAAGGACTTCATTGTCCAGGCGGACGCTTCGGAGATGGGTCTGGGTGCTGTTCTCGCCCAGGCGCATGACGGTGAGAAACATCCCGTTCTCTACCTCAGCAGGAAGCTACTGCCAAGGGAGAAGAACTATTCCACTGTGGAAAAGGAGTGCCTCGCGGTAACCTGGGCCCTGGAATCCCTGCGGTTCTACCTCCTGGGATGACGGTTTACGGTGGTGTCCGATCATGCCCCTCTACAGTGGATGGCCAGGAACAGGGAGACTAACAGTAGGGTTACCAGATGGTTCTTGAGCTTACAGGCGTTTAACTTCTCTGTTGTGCACAGGGCGAGCAAGCTCCACGGCAATGCGGATGCCCTTTACCGGCGCGGCGCCTTCTTCGCCTCCTTCACCCCGACGAGGACGTCGGTCTCGAGGGGGGGGATGTGTGATGTCACGAGAGGCTGCGTTCTGGAGAGCCGCTACATACCCCTGAGATGGCTGCAGTCACGGACAGCTTTGGCACCATCTGCTGGTGGAGTTGGAAACTCCACCCCTCAAGCACACGGCATCCCAACACACCTGAGACCGATCAGGGCCTGATGAGCTGAAGGGCTTTTTAAGGCCCAGAGACACAGTTGGTGGAGGAGAGTTTTGGGGAGACAAGCTCAAGTTGTGCTCTCAGAGGAGCTACAGACGATCAAAGCGGCACTTTCCATGTGAAGGCAGATCGGCCACGGGCTGCGACGCTGTCTAAAAGTAAGGCTGAAGACTTGTTTCCAGGAAGAGATTTACCTGAGGGAATTGGGTCTATGATTTGAAGTTTGAAGAGACATTGTTTAAGTTTGGACTGTTGCAAGATCAGCCTTATCCTTAGTTACCGTTTTGTATTTGGCATACCATTTTTGTTAATTCCGAGAACCTTATTAAAAACCTTTGTTACACTCTACATTTGTGTCCTTGCACTGCTGAACTGTCCCGACGAGAGCCGTGTAGCCTCTCATGATATCACAATATCTATCTATCTCTCTCTATATATATATCTCTATATCTATATCTCTATATATATCTCTCTATATATATCTCTCTATATATATATATCTATATATATATATCTCTATATATATATATATATATATATATATATATATATATATATATATATATATATATATATATATATATATATATATATATATCTCTATATATATATCTCTATATATATATATCTGTATATCTATATCTATATATCTCTATATATCTCTCTATATATCTCTATATATATATATATATATATCTATATATCTCTCTATATATATATATATATATATATCTATATATCTATATATATATATATCTATATATCTATATATATCTCTATATCTCTATATATCTCTATATATATATATATCTATATATATATATATCTCTCTATATATATATCTCTCTATATCTCTCTATATATATATCTCTCTATATATCTCTCTATATATATATCTCTCTATATATCTATATATATCTCTATCTCTATATATATATATATATATATATATATATATATATATATATATATATATATATATATTTATAATTTGAGTCTTCTTTCCAACTCCATTCCCAAAAGTTGGAAAGCAGCCTATGTTCTCCCTCTACATAAAGGCGGAGACTCATCAGAACTGAATAATTACCGTCCAATATCAAAACTCTCTGTTCTGTCAAAGATCTTGGAATCACTTGTGGATATACAGTTAAAACAGTACTTAGCTGACAAAAACATTTTCAATAATTTTCAGTCAGGGTTCAGAAGTGGCCATAGCACTATCACTGCTGCTACATTAGTGACAAATTATATTATTGGCGCCTTAGATAAGAAGCAACACTCTGCTGCATTATTTGTTGATCTTTCTAAGGCATTTGATTCAGTTGATCATGGATTGTTACTGACCAAACTACGTTCAGTTGGTTTAAGTGAAAAGGCTGTTGCATGGTTCGAAAATTATCTTGTAGATCGTACTCAATGTGTTTATGCTGAAGGTTATAAATCTGATTTTCTTAAGATAACCAAAGGTGTCCCTCAAGGATCAATCTTAGGACCGATTCTGTTTTAAATGTTTATAAATGATTTAGATAGAGATATTCAAGCCAAATTACACTTATACGCTGATGATACAGTGGTTTACACCCAGGCTTCCACCACTTCAGCAGCAGTGCAGGAACTTCAGACTGCATTTCAGACATTGCAAAATACATTATTGAGTCTAAAACTGGTTTTAAATACACAGAAAACAAAGTTTATGGTCTTCTCAAAAGCTCGAAAACAGCTACTTGACAATTGTGGCCTCTTGTCCTTAGATGGGAAATCAATTGACAGAGTGTCTTCATACAAGTACTTGGGGATATGGATAGATGATAAGCTCTCCTTCAATGAACATAAAGTAAAGCTTGGCTTTTATTTCAGAAACAAATCTTGTTTTACTTTTAGTGCTAAGAAGAAACTTGTGGAAGCTACTTTTCTGTCTGTAATTGATTATGGAGATATATTGTACATGCATGCCGCATCTTCCATCTTGCGTCATGTTGATTCAGTTTACCATGCATCACTACGATTCATAACAAATACAAAGTCCCTCACCCATCACTGTATTCTTTATGATTTAGTTGGTTGGACATCACTTAAAATTCGTAGACAACAACACTGGTATATCTTTATTTATAAAGCTATACTTGGCAAACTTCCACTGTACCTCTGTAATCTCCTCTCTGTCTGCTCTGGTACCTATCAGCTACGCTCTTCAAAGTGGTTGCTGTTTAACGTGCCACGAGTTGCAACCGAATTAGGAAGAACTGCTTTCTATTATTCAGCACCTTGGGGGTGGAATAATCTACAGAAAGTACTAAAGTTAGAAACCCTTATGTCCATTAATGAATTTAAAACTATTGTAAGGAAGGTTGTGATGGAGACATGTTCTTGTTTTTCTTGAGAGTCTAATTGTGTTTTTTTAACATTTTGTACTTTTTTACCTTGAAAATGTAAGTTGGTGTTTATGTATGTGTTGTGATTTGGCTGCTACCTTGGCCAGGTCTCTCTTGTAAAAGAGATTCTGAATCTCAATGGGACTTCCTGGTTAAATAAAGGACTAATAATAATAATAATAATAATAATATTATATAAATATATCTATATATCTATCTATCTATCTATCTATCTATATATATATATATATATATATATATATATATATATATATATATATATATATATATATATATATATATATATATATATATATATATATATATATTAAAATACAATCACTCAATACTTGTCTTTATTATTACTGTAAAGTTTTAATTTAGCTGTAGCCTGCTTTTCCCACAGTTTAGTTTGAGTAACGTTATTTTAGACTAAATCAAAGCCAGCGGAAGCTAACGCCGGTGGAGGCTAAACGTTCTCTTAATACATCCATGAGGCTAACGGCTGACCGCTACAATTATTACAGCTCGTGCCGTACAGATCATGTACCGATGTATTAGCTAAGAGAACTGTTATCCTCCATCGGGAAGCTGACACAAGCTAACAGCTATTTCGGCTAAGCGCTAGTTGACAGCTTGATTCAGTCTATTGGAGGGAGTCCAATAGAAGTGATGCATAAACTTCAACTGGATGAGGAGCCTCACATCTCGTGACATTGTTTTAATATTCCTAGAAATTCAGTTCCACTCATCATCATCAAGTGTGATACTCAGATCCCTTTCCCTTGTCTGCAAATATGTGAAAATCTGACACCTTGGGATTCAGAATTGCAGTACCAGATCGTCAAAGATTATAATATGCCACCGAGATACAAATCCCGCCAGTGATGACAATTCCCTTTTTCAACCAATCCCACCAATTCATAACTTTGGATTTTGCCAAAAACTTGATGAGGTACATGGATATAGTTTAAACAGCTGGGCCACTTGGATCTTAACAACATTTAAGTGAGAGATTATTGGATTATCGGTTTCTGCCTCACCATACATTTTGACATGGCTTTGTAGGGACGATGATTGGGCAAGAACAGATCAATAAAATACTAGGGTGGGCCTCTCTCAGGAGGACTAGGCTCGATGCTTTAAATTAAAAGCACAGCAATAATACAATATCTTTGGTAAACCTAAACTTCCTCTATTAATGTGTCTTTTTAATTTATTAGTATGTGGCCGGGTTTTTTACAATTCCATATAATGTCTTTATTATCATTTCAAAAATTTAAATTTGATAGGGGATGAGGGGATCAGCTTTGGAACACAAACCATTTTTTAATAACATTGACTTTCTTTGCCTTTGAGATGTTGAAAGTTACCCTTCTATTTGCAAGAGATTTTATTAAATAACGGATCCAAATGAACTTTTAACTGGGTCGGGAATAAGATACCCAGCTATACTACTAGATTTAAATGGTTTCAGTCAGAGTGTGCATAAGGCCACTCACTGTTTTAACCACACCCTCAACCTTGTGCTGGTATATAGCATCGAAATTGAAGATTTAATAGTATTTCCACAGAATCCTTTATTATCAGACCATCCATCCATCCATCTGCATCCGCTTATCCGGTATCGGGTCGCGGGGCAGCCGCTCAAGTAGGGGACCCCAAACTTCCTTTTCCCAAGCCACATCAAACAGCACCGACCGGGGGATCCTGAGGCGTTCCCAGGCCAGGTTGGCCTGGGAAGTCATCCGAGAGGAGCTCGAATGACTGAGCTTCTCACCCTATCTCTAAGGGAGACGCCAGCAACCCTACTGAGGAAACCCATTTGGTCCGCTTGTACCCTTATGGTCTGATTCTTTAATAATTTTCAAATTCTTACTACCCGACTACTGTATACGAAATTAGATAAAAGCTTCTACACTAGATGCCTATCTGAGAGTGCTATAGCTAAATTTAAGGAAGATATCCCAACAGTATTCAACTCAATGCCATGCCATTATATAACAGAGGACTCTTATGTTAACTTTAGTCGCTCCCAAATTGATAATTTTGTACACGGTGCTACGGCTTCGCTACGGACGACTTTAGAGTCTGTTGCTCCTCTCAAAGAGAAGATGATGCAGCAGCACAGAAACTAGCACCTTGGTATAACTCCGAAACTCATTCTTCAAATATTTTTATTAGTTTCTTCAGAACAGGTGAGGGTTGGCCTCCGCCAGGGCTGCCCTTTGTCACCAATCCTGTTTGTAGTATTTATGGACAGTATATCAAGGCGTAGTCGGGGTGAGGAGGGGTTACAGTTTGAAAAATATTGTTTTTGAACATGTCTGTACTGTGCTCAAGCCCTGCCTGGACCACTGTAATGGTGAAAATGGTGGGTTACTGGTAAGTGGCATGCCAGAAAAGGCTTGCCTCAGCCCCTAGTGGGACCCGCACTGCGGCCAAATTTGAATGAGCACCTGATAACAGGGTTACCAGTACATTTGAAATTAATAGACAGCTGGCTGCACACTAAAGCACCCAGGTTTGTTGGACCATTCAGGCTCTTCCCCATGTTCACATACTCCAGACCGCTCTGATCCTCTGGCCCCGAAACCCAATAAGCTATATGTTAGCCGCCCAGTAATAAAAGATGGTATTCGGAGACCAAATCCACCTTCTTCACTGTGACGCTGCAAAAAAAAATCTTCTTTACACTGACATCTTAACTGAATTTGTTCTCCCCACCAAAGCGATGGGGAGAGACCCCCATCGTTGGAGCTTTATCCAGGGCGGGTTTGAAGCTGTATTTAAAGAGGTCCCCATATTTTCTGGTAACTGTAATTACAAGGTTTATAAATTTATCGCAGCTCACTTTAAATGGGTATGACTCAAATTACATCCATTTTGCTGCTTCGTTAAAGGGAAAGAGCAGGCTTTTATTAGGATTATACAAATATAGAATTAAACGTATATACTTAGACTGCTTTTATCTCATAGACCTTCAACAATTAATGTTAAAGGTCTCTTCAGCTAAGTATTCTACCTGTCTCTTAGACCCCATCCCAACGAAGCTACTTAGAAAAGCATTAACCGTGGTTAACAGTTTATTACTAGATATGATCAATATATCTTTATTAACAGGTTATGTACCACAGTCAATTAAAGTAGCTGGGATAAAACCTCTTCTGAAAAAACCTGAGGTCTTAGCCAACTATAGAGCTATATTACCTTTCTCTCCAAGATCCTTGAGAAGGTAGTTGCAGGTATGTGACTTTCTACATAGCAAAAGTTTATTTGAGGACTTTCAGTCAGGATTTAGATTTAGGACCTTCTTACTGCTTTATACGAAGAACTTGTCTCTGTACTTGTCTTAATAGATCTTAATGCTGCATTCAACACTATTGACCATACCATCCTGTTACAGAGACTGGAACATTTATTTGGCATTAAAGGAATTGCACTAAGCTGCTTTAAATCCTCCCTGGTAAAGTCTACTCCAAGGTGCTGGAAAGGAGGGTTCAGCGGATAGTCGAACCTTGGATTGAAGAGGAACAATGCGGATTCCGTCCTGGCCGTGGAACAACGGATCAGATCTTCATTCTCGCAAGGATCTTGGAGGGGGCTGGGAGTATGCCCAACCAGTCTACATGTGTTTTGTGGATTTGGAGAAGGTGTATGACCGGGTCCCCCGGGAGAAACTGTGGGAGGTGCTGCGGGAGTATGGAGTGAGGGGGTCTCTTCTCAGGGCCATCCAATCTCTGTATGACCAAACCGAGAGCTGTGTCCGGGTTCTCGGCAGTAAGTCAGACTCGTTCCAGGTAAGGGTTGGCCTTCATAATATTTATGGACAGGATATCAAGGCGTAGTCGGGGCGGGGAGGGGTTGCAGTTTGGTGGGCTCGGAATCTCATCGCTGCTTTTTGCAGATGATGTGGTCCTGATGGCATTACCGGTCTGTGACCTTCAGCACTCACTGGATCGGTTCGCAGCCGAGTGTGAAGCGGCTGGGATGAGGATCAGCACCTCTAAATCAGAGGCCATGGTTCTCAGCAGGAAACCGATGGAGTGCTTTCTTCAGGTAAGGAGTGAATCCTTACCCCAAGTGAAGGAGTTTAAGTACCTTGGGGTCTTGTTCGCGAGTGATGGGACCATGGAACGTGAGATTGGTCGGAGAATCGGAGCAGCTGGTGCGATATTACATTCCATTTATTGCACCATTGTGACAAAAAGGGAGCTGAGCCAGAAGGCAAAGCTCTCGATCTACCGGGCAATTTTCGTTCCTACCCTCACCTATGGTCATGAAGGCTGGGTCATGACCGAAAGAACGAGATCAAGGGTACAAGCAGCCGAAATGGGTTTCCTCAGGAGGGTGGCTGGCGTCTCCCTTAGAGATAGGGTGAGAAGCTCAGTCATCCGAGAGGGGCTCGGAGTAGAGCCGCTGCTCCTTCGCGTCGAAAGGAGCCAGTTGTGGTGGTTCGGGCATCTGGTGAGGATGCCTCCAGGGCGCCTCCCTAGGGAGGTGTTCCAGGCACGTCCAGCTGGGAGGAGGCCTCAGGGAAGACCCAGGACATAGAGGTAGTGGCAGGAGTGTGCTTGTGAGATGTCTAGAGTGGCAGTGTTTGAAAAAATGTCATTTTAAACGTGGAGCAAGATTGAATGTCTATACTAGGAAATGGGGAAAGTATCTGAGCTTTCTAGAGGGCTCCTAAGAAGCCAGGTGCTGTGGAGAGGTGTATAATATATGCTTATTGTTTTGCCTAATATATGGATTTGGTTTCTAGCTGTCTATTTTGTAATTTTTTTATTATATTTACAAAATATTATCATCAATAACGAGGGGATGTGTTGGTTGAGCTATGGTGCACACGTATGCAAACGTGTTGTGGTTTTCATGCTTATCGCAAAGATTAGATCAATATCGGCATTTAAAGATGCTGATGCCCTTATTCATGCCTTTCTTACATACAGGCTGGACTATTGTAATGTCCTGTTCTCGGGGCTGCCTAAGAAAAGTCTGCGAGGTCTGCAGATGGTCCAGAATGCTGCAGCACGTATTCTGACTGGATCATCTAAATACATACAAATAACTGCTTTGCTGGCCTCACTGCACTGGCTCCCTGTTCAGGTTAGAGCAGATTTTGAGGTTTTGCTTTTAACGTAAAAATAGTGAATGGCCTTGCACCATTATGTTTGTCCGATCTTTAAATTCCTATGTGCCTTCACGGTTGATGCGCTCCAGCGTGTCAAGACTTCTGACTGTACCAAAGGTTAGGAAGAAAACGGTTGGTGAGCGAGCCTTTTCATTTTGTGCTCCAACCCTATGGAACAGTCTCCCAGCAGATATTAGATTGGCATGCTCTACTGAGATTTTTAAATCAAAGCTTAATACTTACTTATTCACTGCTGCTTATGAGTCCTAATTGTTTAATTATCTTTGGTGTCTTTGTATAGTGGTATTTACTTTTTACTGTTTCGATTTAAATTTGAATGTATTGTTTGTATTTTACTTGTATTCTTTTTGTAAAGCACTTTGTTTCAAAGCGCTCTATAAATAAATGTATTATTAATGTATTATTATTCTTCTCCCCCTCCCACATACTCACCCCTCCTCCCCAATGAAGCTGACGTAGAGCTTGCTGCGCTGCAGGTCTTTACGGGAATAGCACATGATCTGGTTGAAAGCATCTTCCAGCAGATGATCACGACGGATGATCAACCTGAGACACAATCACAAGCAATTAAGTGGACAGACTGAAACAATTGTGTAAGCACAAAAAAACGCAAAGAAAGGTCTGTCTTCAAACAAACACATTACACCTACTTTAGCTTCCCTGGTCCTTGGCCGTAGCCTTTAGTTTCCAGTTTCCTGTAGAAGTTGCGCAGTTTGGCTTCAAAATCTCTCTTGTAGGGTGCTGGTGCTCTGGCATTAGCTCTCTGAGTACCTACAGACAGAGAGAAAGAAAAAAGCTTTACTCCTTTACTGCACTGGAATGTGTCAGTAATTGGGACAGGTCGGTGGTTTATTTTGTGATGCCTAAAAATTATGTCTGTGTGTGACTGGACTCTCTGGGCTGTATTTTAACGATCTAAGTGCACGGCGTAAACTGCCTGGCGCAGGTGCATTTAGGGTGTATACACTTTTGCTAGATTAATGGCAAAAAAAGGGTCTGTGTGCCAGGCGCATGGTTCAAAAGGGTTGTACTTAGTGTCTTAATTAATCCTAGGTGTGTTTTGGGATGCAATAAACCAATCAGAGTGTTATCTTGCATTCCCTTTAAAAGCCTGTTGCTTGTACTTTGACGCATTGCTATTATAATGGCGGATTTTCTAAGCAGGAAGGAGAGATTTTCAGGAGAAGAAACTGATTTGCTAGTGTGTAAAATGAAAGCGCACGAGAGGCATTAAGTCTCTTACCAGGCGAGTTCTGTGGGGAGGAGACAGGGGATCCCCGAGGTGACTGGCAGTAGCTTGGGTGAAGTAAGGCGTGAGGAGGCACATAGGACATTACTTCATCTTCAAACAAACTACAGAGGAGAGAGGAGGAGAGACAGAGCAATTTAGCATCACAGCTAGCATGTACCATGCTCCCGGCGGCCTTTGGTTCTGTTGTTGCTGATTTGCCTTTTACTGATTGTTTAGTGAGGCCCATTTATGAGTGGATAGGACCACAGAATAATTAAATACTTATCTAACTAAAATATGACAATAAGGGTAGAACTACATCAAATAATGTGAAAAAGATGGGACCTCAATGGAAGTAAATCTGTATTTACTGAAATTAAAAAGCCATTGAATTTGAATGAGATATAAGTTATTGTAATTCAAACAACACAACAGTTGTACAATAGTACACAAAACTATAAAGGCATTTCTGTAATATAAATCAATATTGAATTTTTATCCAGTAGTTTAACAACTCCACTTTCTTTTCTTCAATATGCAACAGGTGTGTTGGAGACTGTTCCCCGTACATGAGCCTGAACTAAACAGAGGGGAGCACTAAGCATTTTAACAGGAGGCAAACATTATTTGACGGGGGAACAGACTTCAACCCAACACCAGGAGGCTTTAGGTAGTTCTACTGACGAGCTAACTGAAGACAAACAGCCAGCCAGCGGACTGAGCAAGATTTTGTGAAAGGGCACAAAATGTGCAAATATAATATATGTGCTTGCAAAATATATTTCTCTGAAAAGAGCAACAACCAATGGGCAAACACCAACTCTCTCGTCATCACTTTTCTGATCATCGGTGTATGACCGACTATCACACTTAAACGGCTATGGAAATCAGAAATGAAATAAGGAAGCACATATCAGAGAGGGATGGAGACACTGAGAAAGGTAAGATGAAAGGAATCAGGTCTCACCTTAGTAGCATGACAAGATCAGCATCTCCTGACAGCCTGGCCAATCCTGACCCTCCATCTGTGCGTATCAGCTGCACCTTCTCCCTGTCAAAGAAACATTACACTAAGACAGATGCTGGTGACTATCTTTGTTTGTGTGTGTGTGTGTGTGTGTGTGTATACCTCAGTGAATGATTCCGATTGAAATCAGGCTGTCTCTCCTGCAAAATCTCAAAGATGTTTGGTTGTCGAAGAAACGACACAATCTTGTCATTGTAAGCTGAAAAAGGCATACACATATCGTTAAGGAAAAACTCAGGAGCAGCACATATGATTTGGGAGACCTTGATGAATTACAGTGGAAACACACCAGACGCTGAAGCACAGCGAATAGCCGCAAAGCGTAGATTCTGCATGATTGCCTGCATTTCTCCGCAACGGTCACAAAGCGATCTCTCTCTCTCTCTCTCTCTCTCTCTCTCTCTCTCTCTCTCTCTCTCTCTCTCTCTCTCTCTCTCTCTCTCTCTCTCTCTCTCGTCCATTGGTCTCTCTCTCCGAGTATGGCGAGTTTATGTATGTATGTGTATATGTATGCATGTATACACTTTACCAGTGGTTAAACTGCCGTTGTAGGGAGGGAAGCACTTTTTTACGGTGAATGGTCATCGTTCAAAATCACACCGTAAAATGTCTTCATGTGTTTTTACACCAAATTGGGTTATTTTTCCATTAATGTGTAGGGTTGATTAGTTATTCAAACAAAGAGAAATACTTTACAATTCACTTACTTTATTGTTAATTTTTACCTTTAGGCTAATGTTAACAGGCAGGTAACAGATTTTACCCTCGGAAAATGTATGAAATTGAACAATTGATTGGCAAATATGTAAACATCTTTTTCAACAAGAAAATTATGTTGATTTAAGAGAATCAGGGACAGTTTCTGATGCGTGCGGTCTGGGGCTCCGCCCCCAGCATTGTTTTTATCATTAAACACTTCATTTCCAGCATGTTGGTGAATTTGTATGCACCTATTTCTATCTTTTTCTGAATCAATATGCCTGAAATATCTTTATGTAAAGGGAAACATTACAATCTAAATATAAAAACATAATGGAATACATTGCAATAAGGCTCGCAGGCATTCTGTATTGCTTTGCATTTATTCTCCTTTAGATCGACGTTTCTATGTAATTATATCTGAGTCAGCACACATGTAGCTCAGGCATCATTTATTCTTCCCTCCTCTTTTGCATCTTTTTTTGGGGATGTAACCTCCCTAAATGGGCATGACAATTATTCCCCTCAATGATTCATTGTTCATTTTAATTTATTAATAAACCCCATGATTTGATGAAATGATGACCCCAAGACTTCTGCTTATGTCCAAAACTTTGTTCACATTCAAAAAATAACTCATACCATCTGTGTTCTCTGAGGTTTGGAGGAGTTGTGATATTTTGTGAAAAATAAAGTTATAATTGGCTATTACAAGAATAAAGTCACTATATTTCAGAAAATAATCTACGCGATACGTGTTTGCTACGCTCATACGATAGATTTCAGACCTTCTGACAGACACAGAGCCCTGTTTGGGTCTCTGGTCTCTGAATATAGACAAAGATTAAGGAAGTGGCTGTACGCTGCTCTACATCAGAGGTGGAAAACCAAAACTAAGCCAAAAATACACATCTGCCGCAACATGTCAACAGCAGAGCGCATCCATAAACCTGACGCTGCACAGCTTTCAACAGCGAGAGTGGAAACTAAGCAACGTACGGTTTCATATTTGTCAGTGAACCTTTCAGGGGTACACTCAAAACATTTAGGGCAAAATGGTGCTGAAGGAGATGGCGCTGAAGGCCCTGGCGCTGAAGGCCCTATTGAAACTGAAGGAATTATTTTTTTCTATCTTTCTTTCATTTTTCCTGGCAAATTAATTTCCTTTTTGAGGGGCTTAACATATTAAAAAATTCACCAAATTTGGCGGTTGCATCAAGTCCGGTGAAAATGTACATATTTTACAAGTTTTGCGAATAGGTGCACAAAAATGGGTCACTAGCTCCCCCTACACCATTAATAAAATGTTTAACGTAGACTCAAGAAACAAAACTTGCCCAGCTCTACCACCGACCTCCAAAGAGATAGTCCTAAAACAAAACATTCCCTAATCATACGGCTGCCTAGATTCGCTGAATCTATGGAGTCACAAAGTTGAAGTACTACTCTGCCTGGAAAGATTATGAGGTTATGTTGGACCTGAATAAGACCTGGTGTACCACTATCCAACTTACATTGCATGAGTTTGTAAGCTGGAAATTCCACCACACATACAACGTAGTTCATATTTGATCTTTTCTGAAGGGTTGTGTGTGTTTGTACTGACCCACTGGCACAACGTCTTGGCAATGCCCCCTGTTGGCAGAGGTGAAGGTGCTGGAAGGCCGTGGCAAGACAGGTGGGCCGGCTTCACCCACCTACAAAGAGGGGGAAGGATGTTACATTTTTATAGTTTTAACAGCCAACTAGCGTAGGTATGTCAGCGACATACCTAGCTGAGATACTTAAAGCACCTGTGTTTTTGTCTTACCAATCGTCGTGAGCTGACCTCCCCAGCACTGTGGCTGCGCTGGCGAGTCAGATGTTGGTGGTGAGCTAGGAGGCTCGGGGCCCGAGTGCTCTGGAGAGGCAGCCGGGGGTCAATGAAAGATGTGGCGCGGCAATTATGATCCACGAAGAAAGGCTGCATATGTACGCACAACAAGAGACAGATAAGTGTTAATTCTACAGTTGACTTAACTTAATTCTTTGCAAATTTTACCTTTTTTTTAAAGTGTTTATTCACACATTTACATACATCAGTGTTTATGTACTGTGACATGTTTCACAAAATATTTGACGATCCCCTCAGACATTTTTTATACTGTATTTTTTTATTTTCACAATAACAAAACAGACAAAACAGGACATCACACATTGTCATCATAAGGTGAAATGCTTGACATCATGAAAAAAGAGAAATAAAAGTCCTTTGTTTCCATTATTGCCCTTTTAAATCATAAAGACCCTAAGTGTTTTCTTCCACTTATTCAGTCTGAAGTCTTTTCTGTTAATCTTAGTAAAGAAAAAACAAAGTTTTCCAAAGAAAATAAATATCCAGTTAAGAAATGACTTCACTTTCAAGAAATTTCCTGAACTATTTCTACCCAATCAGGGATTGTTTGAGGTTCTCTATTCAGCCATTTTCTGGTTATTGTTTTTTTTACAACCTGCTAGTAAGATAAGATAAGATAAGCCTTTATTGTCGCGTGCACGCACAACAAACAGTTAACCTACACAGAACAGAATCATACGTTATCTCATCCAATGCTTCAATGAACATCTAATAACACACACAATACCCAAACACTAGTGGGTAGTAGTATTAGTGACAAGCATCTGTCTTGCTTTTTAGTTCTGTTGGTATGTTTTCCTTAACACAAAAAACTGAGATTGAAATTAAGCTCTATACCGACTATTGATCTGAGCTCTTTTCTGATCTCGAGCCAGTTAGCAGAAATACGATATGAGGACATGGGGGGGTTAAAAAGAAGTATTTGTTCTATGAAATCTGTATTGAATGCCACCCAGCACAATGTTTGTGCATTTCTTTTAAGTTTCTGGTCTTTTCTTTACTCCAGATATTTAGAGGGATTGCGGTCCAGTTAGACAATTTGTCCAGATATTTAGGAGGGATTTATCTCCCAGTAATGTTTGGAGAGGTATGTTTATTTGAATTTGTTCAAAATCCTTCCATTTTGCATCACATGTAGGATCACACCAACATACCACAAACTGCAATTGTGCTGCTCTGTAATAATGCTCCAAGCAGGGTAAAGCCATTCCACCCTTATCCTCAGGTAGTTGTAGTGACTGAAATCTAATTCTTGTAGTAATTCTGCTTAAATAGTTTAGCGCTCTTCTCTACTCTCTACCCATTTCATATAGGTTATTTAGAGTTTGTTTTGTATCCTGAAAAACCTATATATAAATAGGTTTACTCTCCCAAGATTTTAACTTTTCGATCAAATCCTTAATTTGCTTCTCTTTTGTCTCAGCTATATATATATATATATATATATATATATATATATATATATATATATATATATATATATATATATATATATATATATATATATATATATGTTTACTTCTCATTACAGCCTTGGCAGCATCCCATAAAGTTCTGGGAGACACTGCTCCATAACTATTATGAACCATATAGTCTTTAAATTCTCTTTTTTTATCTTGACATTGATGGCCATTCAGAAGATTAGTGTTAAGTCTCCAAAAAATCTTCTTGGGCTTGGTATGAAAGTGTGATGTTAAATATACCGCTGCATGGTCGGAAATGGTCAAGTCTTGAGTACATAGAGTGAGGAAGGGAAAATAAGGTATATGTATAGTATAATAAAGTGGTTCTAACTCTCTATATACAGTATCTACCATTCCTAATTCTTTAAGCAGATTTTTTATTTTGTTTTTTAACAATACTTCCAGTTTGTCCAGCTGATGTCCAGGCGGGGCAGAGCAGGAGGGTAGCTTTTGGGGCTCCAGCCCTGAATGTTTTCTCAAAAGCCCTGAATCTTTTAGTTTAAAAAAAACATCAACCTTGTGTCATTTCCCCTTAGTTTTACTGACTGGAATGGCAAATCAATAGAGCAAAAGTTATAATGCTGGGGAATTAACACCATCTAGGGCTGCCCTAACAATGTAATGGGGGTTTTTCTATGCTACTACTACTACTACTGTACTACTCAAAGTCTGCTTTATTGCCAATTTCTTCACATGTCAAGACATACAAAGAGATCGAAATTACATTTCCCTCTATTCCAATTTGGTCCACAGACAAACATAACATTTAAGTAAACAATATAAAAAGTAAAAAGTAAAAATAAGAAGGCACATACAATGAAGAAAATACTATTTACTATACTACTACTATTACTACTATGCCTTTCCCTAATTAAATCTAATGCAAAGGCTCTTCTGGCCTACCATTTAATTCAGAGTAAGACCACATTAACTTGGCAATGTTGGGGATCCTTTAGATTAAAGCAGCCCAGATTATGTTATGGATTTTCATGTGGCTAAATATTCATTTCCATACATCATTTCCAAAATTATGTGCATATCTTTAGGCATTCTAATATCAAATGGCTTGAAAAATAGTGCATACAACTGTCGTAAATGGGACACATCTCAAGCATGTTTGTGTTTTGGTTGGGCCCTGAATGTTCACAACATCTGGCTCAGGCACTGACATCCAAAGCCATTTCCCTCTTTAATTCCTCTCCTTAATTCCTCTACTTGCACCTTAGTCCCGCCCACAGGGCATTTGAGCCAAGGAGTCGACATAGAGGCATTGAGCATTTAACAAACACAAGACATCTCTGCCTTGTAGGCAACGTCAATGAAATATGACGTGCAGCACAACTGCATCAGCTGTCCATGGTTTCGTCATATGTGTGTTTTGTGTTCTCTGTCAGAGGACAAGATGTGATAAGAATGGAGGTCATACTGTGTTTCTAATTCACTTAGCCTACATGCACAATGTGGAATGTTGAGTATATCTACAAGTCTACAAGCTCTTGAACTGAAAACAATATATTCTACTGTCTCCAAAACCCCTAAAACCTTATAGGTAAATAGAATATGAGACTTTGACACACTGATTGATAGTGATGCAGTCCCCACCTTGCCGGTGTGGTCGTGCTTCATCTCCCAACCTCTGGGCAGCTCCACCTGTGTGTTGGCGAACATGTTGAGGAAGGCCACCAGATCCCTGTTGTGCTGGTAGCGCTCAAAGTGGTGAGCATCCCGACGAACCTTACTGGTCATATGCTTCAGACACGTGTTGGTGGTGAACATACGGTAGGCACTCTACACATGCAAGAGAAGCAGGAGAGGAAAGGAGAGAAAAGGAGTGAAAGGAGAAAAGTTTTGTTAGGTGACGTTGTCCCACTATTATGCTATGTAATTACCATCCATTTACCACTTTTCTGTATGTGCTTGCATTTTTATGAGTCAAAGATTGTATGGAAATTATTGGTGTGGGGAGGGGGGCTAACTCTTTCATAAAAGCAATTCAAGGAGTTAGCTAACTGACTCACAAATTTTGACTTGTGTTTAGTGCTAATTAGAAAATGTTAGCATGCTAACTTTTAAGTATCTTAAAAGGTGCTGTCAGGCAGATATTGTTCCCTTTGGGCAGAGGCAGGCTAGTTTTTATCCCCACTTCTTCCAGATATTTAATCTTTTAACTTTTGGCCAGATAGTGAAGAAGGTATTTCCCAGAATGTTCAATTGTTGCTTAAAGAGCCAAAGTCAGTGAATTTCATTCAAATTCACCCATTAGCAGTGGCACCGGCAGGATTCTATTTCATACTATGCACGAGAACTGCCCACAACATCTAGGTTCCCACACACACACACACCCACCCACACCCACACCCACAACCACACCCACACCCACACCCACACCCACACACACACACACACACACACACGCGACTACTCGGCAAGCGAGCAAGAGAGAGAGAGATTGATTAATATTTAGTTGCACTAACGTTACTGATACAACAAACTTCATGCATTTCAAATACCAGCTGCAGTCCTGTACTGTACCAGTAGCTCAGTTTAGCAATATTCATTTAGTAATACAATACATATTTTAAAAAGCAACGTAGCCTACAGGAAACTAGTTACTAGTAACACAATATTCTAGGGCTTACCCAAATGCTTCGAAGCTTTGACTGTCCATGGTGATCAACGTCCAAATGAGAATTCTAATATATTTTTAGGGGAAGATTATCATATATGCATTACCTCAAGAATCACGATGAAATAGGGAATATAAATCCCACATTCCTCACATCATAAATGAATTATAATTAGTTATATTATAGATGGCGCACTGGTTGTTATGTAAGGGCGGGGTGTGTAGGTTTAGATGCGATGCTGTCCCGAGAACTGAAATCAATAGACAGAAAGATGAAAAAACATGTCAAGGTTTGTCTCACTTCATCTAACGTTACAGCACCGAAACTGAACGTTTGACCATGTGAGCACTAGCAACTTTGCTGCAACTATCAATGTGCAAGATGTCGAAAAAGTCAAGCGTCTGGAATAATTTAAAAATTTCCCAAGATTACCTTTAAAAAGCAGTGTACCAGATATGCCAAAGGAAACTGGCATATCATAAAACTCAACATGCGTTACGCTGGAGCGACTTTGAGCTGGGGGCCCATTTCAGCAGTACTCTCTGACCCTTACATGACCATGTAAGGGTTTTTTTTACCTCATTTCTTAATATAAGTAAGTAATGACTGCAAGTTTCAGGAAAGTATTATAGGCCAGCTTTTAAATAAGGTGTGATACACTGTGATACTGTGCAATTACTATCCATTTACCATTTTTATGTATATGCTTCCATTTTTATGAGTCAAAGATTGTATGGAAATTATTGGTGTGGAGACGGGGGCTGAATCTTTCTTTCTACTGTATAAAGAAAGCAAGACCTTCCTCAATTCGAGGAGTTAGCTAATTACCTCACCCCAACCAATACGCCCTTTCCAAATTATAATTTGTGTTTAGTGCTAATTAGCAGAGTACTTAAGTATCTTAAATGTGCTGTTAGGCAGATTTTGTTACCTTTGGGCAAAGACAAGCTAGCTTTTTTCCACCTTGCACTAACGTTACTGCTACAACAAGCATACTGCATGCATTTCAAAATACATATTTTTCTATATGTATTATGTATTTTATTTGTGATTATCCAATCCAGAGTGACTTGTAAACGTGTCCACTGTATGCCACCCAACTGCATTACATGACCCCCCTCCGTCAAAGCTTAAAATGTATTAAAATAATTCCTACTGAAGCATGAAAGCCCCAAAAGGGTTATTCAGGACAGCCCTACAATAGTCATACTTTCACACATGGACAAAATAATGTCCGTAGTGACGTGTTCTGGGCTAAAAATAAACCAATGTCCATGTAATATCCTTAGAATTTCCTGTTAGGAATGTTCTGTTTACTGATGTCAATTACGTGTGCAGCAGTGGCAACCGGAAGTGAGAAATAAAGTGTGGAAGTGCCTGTATGAGTAGCAAAGTATCGTCTGGTTATTCATAGATAACAATCTCAGGAAACGTGACGTTTTAAACAAGGACCCTTTATGTGTTCGGGCTGGAAGTACTCCCAAAAAATTATCAGCTGAAATATAGAAGTTTCTTTTGCCATGCAGTGTGTATGTGAAAAGTCTTTTTGGGCTATGAGGTGCATTACCACCCTTATCCGCTAAGCCCATGGTGGCTTTAAGACATTTCGCTCTTCCTGGGGCCTTGATGGGGCCTGGCTACAGCGGGCAGCTATTTTGTGCATTTTGTATTTTGTGCCATCGAAACAGGAAGTGGGTATAACTTGAGTGTATATTGTCCAATTGGCTTGAAACTTTTCAGGATTCATAAGAGTTCAAACCTGATGACCCCGATTGACTTCAAATGCGGTCTGTGTCATCTACAGACCTCAATGCTGAAAAGTTATTCAAATTAAGATTTTTTTTGTTGAACGCTGTGTGTGGCTTTTATTGATGAACGAGAAAGTAGTTGTAACTAGTTAGTGTACATTGTTATATCTGCCCGAAAAGGGTCCAGGCCTGGGGTCATCTATAGGTCAAAATTGATTTTGGTCATAGAATGGCAACAGGAAATCAGCCTTATAGGACAAACATCATCCGATGAAACATGAAACTTATAATGTGTGGTCTAGGTGATACTATAATTTAACACCACCCACTTACTCCAACAAGCCCCCTTTCATAACATTTGAACCGTTTAGGTAGAGTCTTGTGTGAGGTATAATTGAACTCAGCAGAGTTCCCTTTTCAGTGGTGACAATTTGCAGTGTCTGCCGCAAATGCATGGTCACAAGTAGCGGCACCCGGCAGTAACCCTGATGCGCAAGAAGGTGTGAGGGCCCGTCCAACGCTGCTTGCAGCTTTAATTGTTGTTGTTTTTGTTGAGCTGGAACAGGTACACAATGAATTTCACTGCACACTGTATTTTGTATTACTGTGTATGTGACAAATAAAATTTGAATTTGAGTTTATACACATAGTAATATTAGTCGGAGACAAGAGTAAATTTCTTGCATTTACTGGTTTATCAAAAGTACATTACTATTCTTAGATGTTGGAATGGCTCCGGAAATTAGCCCATTAGTACAAAAAGCTTAAAAAGAGGATACAGTAAAATTATTGATTAATTCCTCGGCATTTGGCAATACACATGGTGGTGCACAAAAAAAGGCATCTTTCTAACGTGGCTTGATTTGATTTTGTTGTTTTTTTACCACAAATCTCACATGACATAAAGGTCCAATATGTAATACTGACAGCTAGCGTTTAAAATGGTTACTGCAGTTCTGGCATATGTCATGGATCCTACGTAACTTCTAGGCAAGTCCTGCCTTACAAAGCAGCTTGATTGGTTGGGGTTAAGCATTGACTTTAAGTGGTTTACGTTAGGATAGCCAATTGGTCAGGGGATAGGACCTGAAAAAAATCGGGTTACGTTACCTTGCGTAATCATGGACGCCTGGCCAATAATAGTGTGTAAATGCAATTGAAGGGCGGGTCTTGCCTAGAAGTTGTGTGGGTTCCATAACAATGCATCATGGATCCTACGTTTTTTGCGAGTAACATGAATGTGATTGAATAAAAATGACTCCCTACGTTAGCCGTGATATAAATGAATAAAGCTCAATGCTTGCCTGTTTTAGAGGAAATTATTCAATTCTTTTAAATGCATCGCCAATATTTACCCGTGTTTTACCTTGTTTCTGGTTAAGCAACCGTTTCGAAAGATGGGGAGGATTTTGTTTTACGGCAGGTAGATCTATCTTCATTGATCCCATTTGTTTGTATGGCTGTTTTTACAGATATATCTGGCAACCAAATAGGCAGTTGATACCAACTGATACCAACACACAAGCCAAAACACAAACACATATCATGGAACAAAAATTTCAAAAGGAGAAATTACTGTAAGAAAATAATAAACTATTATTATTTCTAACAATAATTGTTGTCAGAAAACATATCATGTTTCCTTAATATCTGATGACACATTGTGGTCATTTTTTGATTAAATCGAGTAAATATATTACATATTGCACCTTTAAAAATATACAAGTCTGGGATCAGAAAAGAAATAGGGCTTTCCCAAAAGATTTGACTGCCATAAAGCACAAAGAAGAAATACATAACCTCCCCCGTTTCTGACAACCCTAATCATTTCAGTACAATCCCTTAATAAGTGTTTGGTCAACAGAAGTTGAAGAGAATGCTTTGCAAGAGCAGAGTATGATCTTTAAGAAGGAGGGAGGGAAATAGAGTTTGATTGGTTGAAAGAAAGAAGACAAGAAAACGAGTATCCATACAGGGTTGGAATGCAGCACAGTGAAGAAGTCAGGGCTGGTGAGGAACTTCACGCTGGGGGACTGAAGCAGCAGATTGAGGCGAGACCTGGAACTGGATTGAGCCACACTGTTGTCTCTACGGAGCTCTGCAACACACACACACACACACACACACACACACACACACACACACACACACACACACACACACACACACACAAAACACACACATACAGTGGTGTGAAAAAGTTTTTGCCCCCTTCCTCATTTCCTGTTCCTTTGCATGTTTGTCACACTTAAGTGTTTCGGAACATCAAACCAATTTAAACAATAGTCAAGGACAACACAAGTAAACACAAAATGCAATTTGTAAATGAAGGTGTTTATTATTAAAGGTGAAAAAAAATCCAAACCATCATGGCCCTGTGTGAAAAAGTGATTGCCCCCTAAACCTAATAACTGGTTGGGCCACCCTTAGCAGCAACAACTGCAACCAAGCATTTGCGATAATGTGCAATGAGGCTTTTACAGCGTCCTGGAGGAATTTTGGCCCACTCATCTTTGCAGAATTGTCCTAATTCAGTTACATTAGAGGGTTTTCGAGCATGAACGGCCTTTTTAAGGTCATAACACAACATTTCAATAGGATTCAGGTCAGGACTTTGGCTAGGCCACTCCAAAGTCTTCATTTAGTTTTTCTTCAGCCATTCGGTGGTGGACTTGCTGGTGTGTTTAGGATCATTGTCCTGCTGCAGAACCCAAGTTCGTTTCAGCTTGAGTACACGAACAGATGGTCGGACATTCTCCTTCAGGATCTCTTGGTAGACAGCAGAATTCATAGCTCCTTTTATCACGGCAAGTCTTCCAGGTCCTGAAGCAGCAAAACAGCCCCAGACCATCACACTACCACCACCATATTTTACTGTTGGTATAATGTTCTTTTTATGAAATGCAGTGTTCCTTCTACGCCAGATATACTTGGACACACACCTTCCAAAGAGTTCCACTTTTGTCTCATCGGTCCACAGAATGTTGTCCCAAAAGTCTTGGGGATCATCAAGATGTGTTGTGGAGAAATTGAGACGAGCTTTGATGTTCTTTTTGCTCAGCAGTGGTTTTCTCCTTGGAACTCTGCCATGCAGGCCATTTTTGCCCAGTCTTTTCCTGATGGTGGAGGCATGAACGCTGACCTTAACTGAGGCAAGTGAGGCCTGCAGTTCTTTGGACGTTGTTGTGGGGTCTTTTGTGACCTCTTGGATGAGTCGTCGCTGCACTCTTGGGGTAATTTTGGGCGGCCGGCCACTCCTGGGAAGGTTCACCACTGTTCCATGTCTTCGCCATTTGTGGATAATGGCTCTCACTGTGGTTCGCTGGATTCCCAAAGCTTTGGAAATGGCTTTATAACCCTTTCAGACTGATAGATCTCAATTACTTTCTTTCTCAATTGTTCCTGAATTTCTTTGGGTCTCGGCATGATGTGTAGCTTTTAAGGATCTTCTGGTGGACCTTACTGTGTCAAGCAGCTCCTATTTAAGTGATGCCTTGATTGTGAACAGGTGTGGCAATAATCAGGCCTGGGTGTGGCTAGAGAAATTGAACTCAGGTGTGGACAACCACAGTTATAGTATGTTTTAACAAGGGGGGCAATCACTTTTTCACACAGGGCCATGATGGTTTGGATTTTTTTTCACCTTTAATAATAAACACCTTCATTTACAAATTGCATTTTGTGTTTACTTGTGTTGTCCTTGACTATTGTTTAAATTGGTTTGATGTTCCGAAACACTTAAGTGTGACAAACATGCAAAGGAACAGGAAATGAGGAAGGGGGGCAAACACTTTTTCACACCACTGTAGCTCCAAAAGACAGTATGTTTGTACTCGTTATATTAATAAGTTACAAAGTTATGTTATGAATCAGAAGTGCCGTTTGATGCACTCAACCTCAGAAGAGATAAAATGGCCCAAAATGGTCTACATTGATTAGAGCACCCCCTAATGGTCTATATTTACCAAATTTGGTAAAGAGCTTCCGAGCCAAACAATCATCACAGGTTTGGTGTTGATACCATTTAGTGTGGCAGAGATATTGCACTTGCAAATTTTTCATGCATTGAGTTTTTAGACAAAAAACCAACAAACGTTGATTATAGCGCCCCCTAACGGCCAATCTTCACCAAATTTGGTACCGAGCATTTTCGCGAGAAGTCTTTTGATGATGACAATTAATTTGGCCTAGATTTGATATGATGTGTTTGGTAGCTTACTACAGAAAATTTGTTTGGTCGTCGAATGTGCATATACGTTAACGGAGCAAAATTCTTTTTGTTGTGGCCATCTGTAGATCCTACTTATCAGGTTTTATGCAGATCTGTTGCACGGCCAAGGAAAAGTTAAAAAAAAGTTGGTTTTGTGCCTAGCGTAATACTAGATGGTATCCATCAGATTTTGTAAAATTCGGCTGAGCAATTCATGAGATATAAACTAAATTTGGATCCAGGGAACGCGTGGATGTATGGTTTTTAAATTTCCCATGTACTGTTTGGGAGTTAAAGGGCCAAACGCGTTTTTTCTGCTATAGCGCCACCTCGTGGTGGAAGTAGGTCAATTTTTGCGTCTAAGGTCTTTGCGGAGTTTTGAGCCAGTCCTGATAATGGCACACCGCCACCCTGTACGGTTTAGGCTGCAGCGGGAGAAGAATAATTATGAAGAATAATCCTTAGAAAAACCATAGGGTTCCACAGCCCTGCTGTGTGAACCACGTAGCCTTGCTACTGCGGTCCACGCATCCTCGGGCTTGGACCCCAAAAAATCAGATCTTCTGGACATGGTTTACAGACTCCAGTGCAGTGAGAGAATTACCTGGGCTGGAAGGGTGCATGTCAGTCTCCTCAGCCAGCAGCTCACTGGCTGGCTGTTCCTCTGGTCTGCAGTCATTAGTTATTGTCCTCCGTATACTCTGATATCTGGAAAAGTGTGTATGTTTGTGTTAATTACTATGGTGACAGTAAAAGTAATCAAATAATTGCAAAAGTGTACCATATAATCAATAATATAATCAAACTAGAGGGAGGCGGGGCGGCACTTCCTTTGACATACTGAGCTCCTCTCTCCTCTATCTTTCCATTTGTGTGCATCTATGTCCCAGAAATGCCTGTTACAAACCTAGCTCTGGGGAGTTATTCCCCGGTGTCCTTATGCTCTTTTTTGCCCAACATGTTTCCTTGGATTAGGGAGTATGAAGGTAAATATGGTGCAAATGTGAGAGAGCGTAGATTATGATTTGAGGGTGCATAGATGCGATGTGAGCACTTGTAGAATATGATTTGAGAGCTTGTAAAAAAAAAAACTGTACTCGTGAGCACTTGTAGAATATGATTTGAGAGTTGGTAAAAAAAAATCTGTACTCGTAGATGCGACGTGAGCACTTGTAGAATATGATTTGAGAGCTTGTAGAAAAAAATCTGTACTCGTATTTTTTTTTTCCCCACTTCAGTAACTTTTCCAGTGCAACCACAACTCAGTGATTACAACCTCTCTAATCTGTCGCTGCAGCGTGCAATCTCGCATCACACAGCGGCGAGTCTGCACTCTCGACTTTTGCAAAACTTCTTGCGATACATTTGGTGCAAAACTAATTTGGACCTGTGGACTTAGTCTGTGGAGCTCTGAGTCAACAGGACGGCCGGGGACAGCAGGGTTTCTATCGCCAGATGAGGGACAACTCTGTCCGGCTTATTTATGTAGCATGAAAGCTGGCGTTAGCTAACTAGCAGCCAGCCCGTATCTAAATAATTTAAATACCTTTTAATTATCTCAACACTTTAACAGTCCAACTGGAACATTGGCGGTGAGCTCCAGCTCCTGCAGCCACGAACGGACCGCTGAAGTGGGGCTCGGCCAGCGTGGAAACATTGCTAGAAAGCTCCGCTGCCGACCACGACCTGATCTGATCGTCAGCGGGACACGGAGAGCTCCAGACCCGGTAGCAGCAGCACAACCCCCCTGGAGCTCACCGCCAGTGTTGGTGGAATAGAAAGCTAGCGTTAGCAAAATAACCAACCAGCCCGCAATAAATAAATACAATTTAATTTAATTTAAAAGGCAGGCATAATATACCACTGATGGCGGTCCATCTGCGGCTGCAGGACCTGGAGCTCACTGCCTGTGTTTCAGTTGGACTGTTAAAAGTGTTAGGATAACTAAAATGTATTTATAAGCAAGGTTAGTTCGCTAAGCTAGCTTTCTATTCCACCAACACTGGCGGTGAGCTCGAGAGGGTTGTGCCCCTGCTACCGGGTCTGGAGCTCTCTGTGTCCTGATGGCGATCAGATCAGGTCGTGATCTGCAGCGGAGCTTTTGTGGGAAATTATACTCAGATATTGTGGTTATTCTAAGAAATTACACTCAGGTATTGTACACATGTTTAAATGCTGTGAATGAACTTATGCATAGATAAATGAATGAGGCCTGGGTCAGTTACTGAGTGAGAGGGAGGATGGGAGAAGCTTGTCCATTTGGTGCGTAGATAAAGACAACATTCCTGTTCCGGGGGTAGAGTAATAAACCACATCTGGCAGGAAACCAAATAGGAGAACAAAAGGCCAAGAGATTACACTGATACATTAACAGTGGAAAATAGCATCCCCCCACATGAGATAACACACATACACACACACACACACACACACACACACACACATACACACACACCCACACACCTATACACACCCCCACACCCACACACACACACACACACACATATTCTGTTAGCTGAGATAACATGTCGCATTCACCAGGCCAATAGAAACATTGTTGCCATGACGATATGTACTGCCCAGTGTCGCTTTTAACCAATAAGGCTCCCTTAAGGAGAACCTTAAAACCACTCGCGCATTTCTGTTTAAGCGCCTTTTTGGGGACCTCTGAACTAGTCATGTTCCATTAGGACCGTGCACGTATAACTGCCCGGAATGCATTGCTCTGTTTTTATTAATAAATCATTTTAATACATAATCAGGGCTAGAAGTGATTTCTTAGCTGATTGAGTCCCGACGGTTGGACCCTCCGAGTGGGATTCGCAACAAAATGGTAGCAGAGGATGGTTACGAGTAGTGGTTAAATTTAAGAATCCCACGGAATCAGGATTAACAGTTGCTACACTCCTGATCCAGATTCCACGGACAGTCCACGTCTGAAGGAACGAGACAAAGGAGACATTCTGTGCAAACCTCGGAGGTCTGGTCACTGAGAGCTCTCTAAAAAAAAAAGGTAGGCTGAACCAGTTTCATCAAACTCAGCATATTGTATAATAGTATAAACTAAATTAAAGTGATCAGAACTTCCGGGTGAGTACGTAATGTAATGTAAAAATATAGACTAAAAATTATTAAGTGTTTTGTGGACATTGAGCAATGCATTCCGGCTTTCTGTTGATGAATGAGAGGAGTGTGACTGAGAAAAAGCATCTGGGATGCAAAGATGATTCCATAATTTTATGGAGCTACGTAATGTGAGAGGTGCGATAAACCTATCGGTAGACTTACTGCAGTAGTATTGGTGATAGGGGAAGGCCGGGGCACGATTACGAGCCAGCGTTTGTCATAGTGTGATACCCATAAGGTAAAATAATTCATGAAAGTGTGTGAATGAGGTAAAAAGAGAAGAGAAAAGAAATACTAGTTGAAGAGAAAACAGGCCTAGAAGAAGAGTTGAATGAGGGAATGAATGTTAAAAAATACATCTGGGATGTATAGATGATTCCATAATTTTGGAGTTATGCTATGTGAGAGATTCGATAAACTGCCAGTAGAGCTGATCACTCTGCTGCCGGGGAAGGTCGCGGCACGATAGCAAACCAGCGTTCATCATAAGGGAGACTCTGTCCATAAGACCAGCCTCAGTGAAATGTGGAGAGTGATTGAGGGTAGGATTTAAGAGAAAAAGATTTGAAGTCGACAGTTAATTAATGTATTGTTTAAAATGTGTTGAGAGTCTGAATGAGTTAAAGGTGATTAGGTTTGATAGAATTTGTGCGGAGCGAGAGGTGCGCTAAACCTACTTACATAATTGTACATAATTGTGATTAGGGAAGGCCGGACGCTGCCGCTAAAACAAAGTTCACAAATTATAGCAGAGTTTGAATGAGGAACTGACGGATGAATCCTGATAATAAAAGGTTGTGAAGGTTAAAATAAAAATGAAATTAATTTCTTAGATGTAGAATTGGAAAGTCTGGAAAAGAATGACTGTGTGATTCCAAAGTGGCGTTGATAAATTGACCAAGCCTCTGGTCCCGTCTCTGGAATTGCCGTTGAAGGAAGAGATAAGTAGGTTAAAATTACATGTAAAAATACTGTTGGTGGATCTCGTTATAAGTTCGATAGGGTGCTTTGTTGGTTTTAAAAATAGAGGGAATTTGGAGGGAGAAAGCAGAGAAAAAAGGAGGAGCAGAGACAGCGTGTAGAGAAAGAGCAGAGGGGAGGGGTGAAGGAATTTTAGAGGGAGCAATCAGAGGGGTTGACTGATAACAGTAAAGTTGAATAGAGGGAGGAAGAAGTGGAAGGGAGAGACAATGGCTACATCTTATGGAGAAAAGCTGGTACAGGCCTTAGCAAAGAAAGGTAGCAAAAATGACAGGAAGAGGGGAAAGAAATTAATAACAGAATGGGAAAAGGCTGGTTGGATACCTGTGGAAGGAGTGTCAACTTTTCAACAGATACAACAAATAACTGACTATCAAAATCAATGTTTAAACCATGCAAAGCGAGCTGAAAAAGAAGAAGAAGGAGGCAGATTCCGCTTAACTAGGCCAAAACGAGTTGCCAGAAAAAAGGAAGAGGAGTGTCATGCCCTGGCCCTCCGCCTAGTGGCCACCATGTCAAGATCAACTGCACCCCCAATAACAGCAGAAGATACCCCATCCCAGGATAAAACTCAGAAAATAAATAGATTATACCCAGAATTGACAACTTCACAAACCACCCCACCTCCTCCATACAACCTTGGAGAAACCATCACAAGACCAGACAAAGCAACAACCCATTCACCCACGTGACACAAGCCCCATTGATGGAAGCAGTGGTCAAGACCATCGTGTTGGATGTAGAAGAGGACCCCAGGTGCACCAGCTGGAGGACGAGTGGCCCAGTTGGAGAGTGAAATGCAGTCACGACCCTGTGCTAAAGTGAATTCTGAGACAGAGACAGGAGGTGCATGGAGCCATCAGCAGGAGGAGAAGGACCGCCCAGGTTTGTCTATCACCCCAGAAAGGCGGCCTCCATCACCAGACCAGAAATGGAGCAGCCACCCTTCAGCGAGAGTTTTGAAGAGATGAATCCCAGCCACTTTTACAGACCAAGCCCCTCAAACAGATCTCCCTCCCCTGGACCATTTGAATCCTCTTTTATTAAGTCCCCACATCCAGAAGGAAGGTTGACACATCTAGAGGGACGCACCTGCTTGATGGAACTGAATGGTACATTTGGAGGAAAAATCAGGAACATTCAGCTTGATCACACTCCAATCAGGACTGGCCCCAGACCCTCAACACAACAAAAGGAGAAAAAAAGACAAGACAACTGGGAGGTAGTGGATGAATTACAGGAATCATTCCGAGAGTTAGGAGACCAACTAAGAGAAGCAGACGGCCCCTCAACATCCAAACAAATGCCCCTAAGACCAGTACCTGGAGGAGGAGGAACCTTGATGTATACACCATATTCGTTTGGGGATCTGGATGCACTGTGCGCCAAGCTGCCCTCCCTCACTGGCGGAGCCGAACACTTTAAGGAAGCTTTTCAGTCCCATACCTCAGGAAACGACCTCTGTCTTGGGGACTACAGAGGAGTACTGGGAAAGAAGATGGGACATGATGAGGCAGTGCGCCTCCTGCTGTCCATCGGACTGAGACCCTCAGCACCAGACTCTACGCCAGCCACACAGTTTGCAACAGGATTGTGGGCGTTCCTGCATCGGCAGTATCCTACCACAGGAAATGACTTAGAACTACAGGAGCTGCGCTGCAGGACCGGAGAAGCTTTTGATGATTACCTGGCAAGAGCAAAGAAAGCATGGCAAAAGCCATGAGAGTCCCCTATGATCACTCCCCATCAGACGCCAAGATGTTCAGGCTATCCGTCACTAAGGGGCTCCCGGAGGCAGTAAGCGCACAGCTAGACAGTGTGGTGGGATTCACACAAATGGACTTTACCATGTGGGCTGAGCACATCCGTCACCACCACACAAGACATCAGAAGGCACTGGAAAGCCAGGACTCCGAGCTCAAGACCCTGAAAGCAAGGGTACTGCGCAGACAACTCGAAGAAATGTCAAAAAAGGACAAGGACAAAGCTAAGGAAAAGGACAAGCAGATGGTAGCAGTACAGCCAACCCCGGAGCCTGTTCCCCCACAAGCCCCAACGGTTCAGGTGACCCCCGAAGCCGTCTATGCAATGGCCCAGGTGATGGGGCCCCCACCACAAGTCTCCTGGCCCCTCAACCACAACCGCCCTGGCCACCACAGATACAATCTACACAGTGGCAGACACCCTGGCCTAATAGAGGAAGAGGAGGAAGAGGCCGAGGCCCCTCTAGAGGCAGGGGACAGAGAGGTCCTGGACAAGGAGGACCCACATATTACTGTTACAACTGCGGACAACCAGGACATTATGCCAGGGATTGCCAGACACAACTGCAGCCCGAAGGGAGCCAGAATGTTGGGGCGGAGGCAGCAGCCCAGCAATCTTCTCAACAACCGCCACAGCCGTGGCCGCCCACTCCTGCTAACCAAGCCCTGGCTCAGTGGATGACCCAGCAGGGTTATCACCCACCACCACAATGACTCCCTGACAACGACGACACCACCCACTTCCCCTTGAGTGCAGAACCCCTCATCACTCTGACAATTAATGGATGCAGTTATATCATGTTGGCTGATACTGGCGCCACCTTTTCATGTGTAAACTCAGGGGTCTTCCTCTCTCTGACAGGACTCAATCCATTATAGGGGTCACAGGCAAACCCCTAGTCCAGTCCTTTACGGAATCACTCACAGTTCAGTACCAACAACAGCAGGTTTTCCACTCCTTCCTGATGTCTCCCTCCTGCCCAGTTAATCTGCTAGGGAGGGACTTAATGAGCAAGTTTGGCCTACAAATATGGATGAACTCCCAGGGAACACACATCTCAGTAGAAGTGCCGCCCTCCACACTCCAAGACCCTGTGAGACTCATGACGCTGGCAACCCCGCCACCAGTTCCCTAAACCAGATTGTCTATTGGCTCCGACTGATTAAAACTGGACCCAACACCCTCCATTCAGTTTGCATTCCAGCTCCTCAAGTCACAAATCTATGCGCTCCATCCCTATATGACTCCACTAGATCATGTTCATTGCACTATGCACGTGGCAGACGATGTAGACACACCCTATGATGACGACTGGGTGGAGCATATGGCCCATCACAGCCCCACCATAATATGCCAAGGAATTTACTGTGGAAAGGAAGGAGTAGCCGCAAAAGTCCTACTCACTGAATGGGGGCAACCGTGGTATACTCTATCGGACACTGCAGCTCCACATGTCACTCTAACGGTTGGATTTGGCCAGCAGGCCCGGAGTTTGGGCCCCATGATTAAGCGCTCCTCAACTCTCACGTGGAGGCCAACAGCTACACCTGACCTACTCAAAGCAGAGGAAGAAGACATGTGGTGCTTCACAGCCCCTTATACCATGGACGCCTCCATACCAGAAAATCTGCCACTTCCCAGAGAACATGGACTCCCTGCTCTGACCACCCAGGTGCTACAGCAATCCTCAATACAGTCCCTGACTCCTCTGGACCACCTCACCTCATGATGTTGGTTTGATACTGAGCAACCCCATCTTAGTGGCCCTACTGGATCCCAACATCCTCCCTGTTCGCAGGAAGCAATATAAAATCTCTCTTGATCAAGAAGCAGGCATAGCCCCAACAGTCGAAGGCCTCCTGACAGCAGGTGTAATCTACCCTACTACCTCCCCCTGGAATACCCCTATCTTGCCGGTCCCCAAAGCTGGAGGAAAAGGATGGAGAATGGTGCAGGATTTTCGCCCCATCAACGATGTCACCATTCCAGCAGTGCACCCGGTTCCTGATCCCCATGTCGCTCTCACCTCCCTGAATCCTTCCATGACCTACTTTTCAGTCATAGACCTCGCTAATGCCTTTTTCAGTGTGCCCCTCCATCCCAACTCCCAGCCCTTTTTTGCCTTCACATTCAGGGGTCAACAGTACACCTACTCCAGGCTGCCACAAGGGTACCGCGACTCACCGGGACTCTTTAACAGGATACTCAAGACTCACCTCTTGGAACTCATCCTACCACCGGAAGTGGTCCTCATTCAGTATGTGGATGACCTCCTCCTTGCTGCTACAACGGCCCTAGCCTGCCTCACCACCACCGAGACTCTCCTCCATTTCCTCAACACCAAAGGCTACAAAATTAAGAAAGAAAAGGTGCAGATAGCACGAAGACAGGTGGTGTTTTTGGGCAGAGAAATATCAGCCGCAGGCCTGGGGTCTCCACCAACCACAGGCACTCCATCCTCCGTCATCCAATGCCCCTCACTGTGTCAGAGATGCTGTCTTTCCTGGGTCTCACTGGTTATAGTCGTTCACACATCCCAGACTATACCAACAGGACCGCCCCCCTCCGTTCCCTACTGGCAGAAGCGGGCAACCGCAACCTCACAGCCCCTCTGCCCTGGACAGCAGAAGCTGGAACAGCCTTCACCGATCTCAAACAGGCCCTAGCTCAGGCAGCGGCCCTGATGGCACCTGACTATACCTCCCCATTCCATCTTGATGTTTCTGAACAGAACGGCTTCCTCAACGCCGTCCTGTATCAGAAAAAGGGGAGAGAGACATGTACTGATGTACCATTCCTCAAGACTTGATGTAGTGGAAAAGGACAGACCACATGTGCCCGGTATGTAGCAGCATTGGCAAAGGCGATAGACAAAACCGCACACGTGGTTATGTGCCATCCACTTCAAATACATACAAGCCACGGAGTTTCAGCATTTTTGGCTAGCAAAGAATTTTCTTACAGTGCAACACGTAAGTCCAAGATACAACAGACCTGCACTCAACCACACATTACATACGTCACCACAGAGCGCAACATGGCAGCAAACCTGGGACAGCAAGGCCAACCACATGACTGTATTGAACTAGCTGTCCAAGAGAGCAAGGTACGCACAGACCTCTCAAATGACCCACTACTAGACGCTGACATGTGGCTCTACACAGATGGATGCTGCTACAAACAGGAAGATGGGACCAACAGAGCCTCCTATGCAGTCGTACAGCAAACAGCAGATGGAGATCACAGAGAACTGGAATCAGGGATTCTGGAACAACCGGCATCAGCACAAGTTGCAGAAGTAAAAGCACTCACAGCAGCACTAAAAATTGGAAAAGGACAATCAGTCAACATATATACGGACTCGGCATACGCCCACGCAGCAGCTCACATCGATGCTCCGATGTGGGAAAGACGAGGATATACAACAGAGGCGGGAACGCCGATCAGGCACCAGCAGGCCATAAAAGATTTGGTGGCCGCCATCTCCCTCCCCAGACAAGTGGCCATCATGAAATGTAAAGGACACGACACAGTCAATTCAAGGGTGAGCGTTGGGAATGATGCTGCAGACCAAGCAGCAAAGAGAGCAGGAGGCTACACGCCCAAGATGATGATTGTGAGAGCAGAACCACTCCCACGTCTCACACCAAAAGACATAAAAGAAATCCAAGTGAAGGCAGGAGCATACGAATGGAATGAATGGAAAAGAAAAGGGGCCACGAAAGGTGAAGATGGGCTCTGGAGAGCCCATGACGGAAGACTAGTGGCACCCACCAAACTCTGCCATATGCTCCTTTTCCTTTTACACATGAAGGAAAGAGACAGACATTGATTAACATGACACAATTATGGTGGCACCCGCACATGGACAGCATGGTGACTCTGTATTGTGCAGAGTGTGAAGTGTGCGGGGCCCACAACCCAAGAAGACCATTCACCACGCCAATGGGCTCTTTTCCGGTTCCAACAGCCTGTTTCCAAGACATCAGTATAGATTATACAGATATGGGAGCAGACAATGTAGTACAAGGGAAAAGATATTTGCTGGTAATGGTAGACAGATTTTCTAGGTGGGTAGAAGCTATCCCAACTAGACATGAAGATGGGAAGACAGTAGTAAAATGGTTAAAAACTGAACTTATACCACGGTACGGCGTTCCAAGACGAATCAGATCAGATAATGGCACCCACTTTAATAACCAGATGTTGAGAGAAGTTGAGGCCACCTTGGGAATTGCACACTCATTCGGATCGGTGTACCATCCACAGTCCCAGGGACTGGTGGAAAGGGCCAACCAGACGTTGAAGGCTAAAATAGCCAAGGTCTGCCATGGGAGCAAGATGAAGTGGGTGGAGGCCCTTCCCCTGGCACTCATGGCCATGAGAGCCGCAAAAGGGGGAGAGACGCACCTCTCACCCCACGAGATCTTGACTGGCAGACCAATGCCAAACCATTTTTGGATGTAAAACAGGTAGAAATGTCTGCCTATATGAATGAACTAACCTCTTTGGTCTCAGCCCTCTCTACCCAGGTGGAGAAAGCCTACAAGAAGCCAGCACCCACCCAGAACGAGAGGCAGACCATTAAGGTAGGAGACTGGGTCAGGGTTAAGGTCCACAAGAGGAAGTGGGCCAACCCCAGGTGGACTGGTCCGTACGAGGTGAAGGAGGTTACTTCACACTCGGTCCAGGTCAAAGGTAAATTAGGCGCACCTTGGCACCACCTGACACATTGTGCCCCAGCAGATCCTCCAACCCGCACTTTAGCGGACACACAATTAGATCTAAAAAATGCAGCGGCTACTTAAGCGCTGTTTAGGAAGTCCAGACAGCCCTCAGTCTGGACAGAGAGCACCAAGCCTAAGAGAAATGGGGCTCGGGAGAAGAGTAATAGTGTTAATTTGTGTTATGCTGGGAATAGGGGCGGGACTGATAATGTGGGGAATAGAATCTCTAGAAAAAGCTCCTGAACTCCCTCTAACCAATGATACTGAGATAATAGTCCCTCAAATGACCCGCCGTAAAAGGAGTCCCAACGAGAGACCCCAAATTGATCTAAATTGTAGAGCCCAAATAGTCTTAAATTACACAAAGGGAGCCACTACCTCGTTCACATTCGATTTATGCTCAGTGGTTGATTGCGAGGTTCAACTCCTCATATAGAAGCTATGACGTGTATCTGTGCTACTCGTGCAAGGCCGCACAATGTGAGAGGACAGGGTGGCGTAGGAGATGTGATTGGTGTAGGGATTGGTCAGACGTAGTGGAATATACAGGCCGTTGGCAGCCCTCCAGGCCACCACAATATAGAACTTATGATTGGGAAAAAATTAGTCTGCAGAGGGATTTTAGTCCGACACAAAACCCCCTTACTTTATCCCTAGACAAGATTTATAAAAGCCCCACCAATCAAAATAGAATTTGGATGATCCTAGGGGTGGAAGTCAGCGGGGCAGACCCACTGGGATCAATACAGATAAATATTATAAACCCACATACCGTTAAGACCACCGCAAAACCAGAAGAGCAAGACCCAGCCCCCTTAACAAATAAAGACGTAATAGTACAAGACTTTTCTAAAATGAAACCCCAAGACATTTTGGAACTGACCACAGGGGCGGGTAACGACAACTTATGGGTAAAATGGTTAGTGCAAAACGCCCAAGATCAAAAAATGGAGGGCTGCGTGGCCTGTGCGGCAGCCCGACCGGCTATGTACACTGAACCGGCTCCCTTTACCCAGAAAGTGATAAAATAGGGTATCATTGTATGCTGAATCTAACTCAAGTAAAAACCCCCAAATTGCACCACCTTATCAGCAGTGTATCCACCAGGGATTGAGAAGCCAGGGTATTTTACGGCCATAAAAGGAGAAGGAGCACGTTATCAGTGTTTTAATTTCACAAGCTCAGGACCAGGAGTCATTAGGCTAGGATCTATCCCAACAGAATGGTGCAATAGGACAGTAGCTGGTAATAAGGGTGGAGATGATTACATAGGGAACGTCTCGAGATTAGGACTATTTTATTATTGTGGAAGGCTAAAGTTATACGCCCAGATTAATTTGCCAGATAAGACCGTGGGCCTGTGTGCCATGGTTAGACTAGCCATGCCTATCTCCATAGTTGGAAATCGTGTCAAAATAACGCCAACCATACCCCAGAGACTCACTCAAAGGCGCCGCCGTCACATTATGAAGAGGTCAACGTTTGCATTTGACCCCTTCGTAGGCACCCCACGTACATAGATGCTATAGGTGTGCCTCGCGGCGTCCCAAACGAGTACAAACTAGTAGACCAAATATCCGCGGGCTTTGAAAACATTCCCATTATTTCAGCAATCTTCCCAATTACTCCCAACAAGAACGTGGATAGGATTAATTTTGTACATTATAATGTTTTACGCTTGTCAAATGCCACTAGGGACGCTATAGACGGGTTGGCCGAGCAGATGGCCCCCTCTTCTCTTATGACTTTGCAGAATCGGATGGCGCTGGACATGGTGCTGGCTGAAAAGGGGGGCGTCTGTGCAATGTTTGGAGAGATGTGCTGCACCGTCATACCCAATAACACCGCTCCGGACGGGAAAGTCACCAGGGCACTGAATCAACTGAAGGCTCTATCTAGGGAGATGCATGAGGCATCAGGTGTTGATAACCCCTTTTCAGATTGGATGTCTAACATGTTTGGCAAATGGAAAGATTTGATGATGTCCCTCATGGTTTCAATTGCTGTGTTTGTTGCCATTCTAGTAACCTGTGGATGTTGCTGTATCCCCTGCTTGCGTACTATGGCTGGTCGCCTGATCTCCACTGCTCTCTCTAAGGAAAAAGCACCACCACCTTACTCACCAGAGGCCGGAACTTTTCCCCTTTTGATATTGGACGGAGTGGGGGAGGAGAACTTTGATCCGGACATAGAAATGGAGTGGTGATGGGGTGGAGGAAAGCCGAAAACCAGACAGTTATGGGAAAATTTGAAAATTCAGGGGCACAGTCTGTAGTAACCTGTATAATGTAGATTAGAAATGTCTGGGCAAAATGCAAAAGGGAGAGCAGGGGAAATCAGGTGTCCAATTAGGGCAACATTGAGAGTTAGATATCACACCTTGCAGGTGTGAAAAGGGGACATACATTTTTTACCATATTAAACTTTTGCTGCACGTTTTTATACAAAAATGAATTCTAAAAGGTTTTTACACAATTCCTTGTTTACAGTAGGATTCACACCTAGTAGGTGTGAAAAGGGGGAATTTGTGGGAAATTATACTCAGATATTGTGGTTATTCTAAGAAATTACACTCAGGTATTGTACACATGTTTAAATGCTGTGAATGAACTTATGCATAGATAAATGAATGAGGCCTGGGTCAGTTACTGAGTGAGAGGGAGGATGGGAGAAGCTTGTCCATTTGGTGCGTAGATAAAGACAACATTCCTGTTCCGGGGGTAGAGTAATAAACCACATCTGGCAGGAAACCAAATAGGAGAACAAAAGGCCAAGAGATTACACTGATACATTAACAGTGGAAAATAGCATCCCCCCACATGAGATAACACACATACACACACACACACACACACACACACACACATACCCACACACCTATACACACCCCCACACCCACACACACACACACACACATATTCTGTTAGCTGAGATAACATGTCGCATTCACCAGGCCAATAGAAACATTGTTGCCATGACGATATGTACTGCCCAGTGTCGCTTTTAACCAATAAGGCTCCCTTAAGGAGAACCTTAAAACCACTCGCGCATTTCTGTTTAAGCGCCTTTTTGGGGACCTCTGAACTAGTCATGTTCCATTAGGACCGTGCACGTATAACTGCCCGGAATGCATTGCTCTGTTTTTATTAATAAATCATTTTAATACATAATCAGGGCTAGAAGTGATTTCTTAGCTGATTGAGTCCCGACGGTTGGACCCTCCGAGTGGGATTCGCAACACTTTCTAGCGATGTTTCCACGCTGGCAGAGCCCCACTGTTGGCGGTCCGTCCGCGGCTGCAGGACCTGGAGCTCACCACCAGTGTTTCAGTTGGACTGTTAAAAAGTGTTGAGATAATTAAAAGGTATTTAAATTATTTAGATACGGGCTGGCTGCTAGTTAGCTAACGCTAGCTTTCATGCTACATAAATAAGCTGGACAGAGTTGTCCCTCATTTGGCGATAGAAACCCTGCTGTCCCCGCCCGTCCTGTTGACTCAGAGCTCCACAGACTAAGTCCACAGGTACAAATTAGTTTTGCACCAAATGTATCGCAAGAAGTGTTGCAAAAGTTGAGAGCGCAGACTCGCCGCTGTGTGATGCAAGAGAGCACATTGCAGCGACAGATTCGAGAGGTTGTAATCACTGAGTTGTGGTGGTACTGGAAAAGTGACTGAAGTGGGGAAAAAAAAAAAAATACGAGTACAGATTTTTTTCTACAAGCTCTCAAATCATATTCTACAAGTGCTCACATCGCATCTATGCGCTCTCAAATCATAATCTACAAGTGCTCACATTGCATCTACACTCTCTCACATTTGCACCATATATACCTCATAAGGGAGGCACCTAAGTCATGTCGCCGTGGTCCTGCTACACGTCCTGCGATGCCCTGTTACATCTTGCTATGCTCTGCGGTGCCCTGCTACGTCCTGCTACGTCCTTCTGTGCCCTGTAACGCCACGCAGTGCCCTGCTATGCCATGAACTACTACAAACAACTATTTCTAGTCACTGTTCCATTATCTTTTATTGTGACTGTTATTGCGACTATTCACTACACCCCCAACCGGCCCCGTCAGACTCTGCCTACCCAGAGCTTGGGTCTGTCTGAGGTTTCTTCCTAAAAGATTAAGGCTTTTAAACCACATACTACATAACCGAAAATGTTTCAGGAGTAACAGAATTGGGGAGAATTGGCAGGCAAGACGATAGGGCTGAACGATATTGCGTTTTAGCATCGACATCGCGATGTGCGCATGCGCAATAGTCACATCGCAGGACGCTGCAATGTCGACGCTGAAACTTTTTGCTGTTTGATAGAAAAGTAAACTTCCACCGTTCTCCTTTTACATGATTATTACCGCACGACCCTCCCCCTTTAAGACAGGTAGCCATGTGGACAGTGTGTGTATGTGACGTTAGTCCGACAGGGGTTATTGTTATGGGAAGTGAAGCACTCCATGTGTTGAAAAGTCCTGTAGGCAGCAGCTGCCGCTGACAGTGATACGCATAGTTTTGATGGGTAGTCAGTGAAGCTACAGTAGTCAGTGTTTTATGTTTGCTGCAAATGAGAACAAAATCACCTGATTAATGCAACATAATCACAACGTCTCCCAGCCATTTGCCCCGCAGAATGCTGCTACCAGGCTAAAGCTAGCAAGGCGTCCATCTGTCCCAACTAACGTTACGGTTCGGAGCTGCAACGCTGGAAACGTAACACTAATTTACAACAGATGGCTGTGTCTGATCTAACGTCATTTACACTGATTTAATTGTTGTTGGATACACAGTTTGCTGCTGGTGCGCGTGACATGCAGGTCTGATCAATTTATCAAACTAACGAGCTGGCCCCGCTAGTCGACCACAACCTGAAATTTAGAGGAGGCAACATGCAGTCACTGTCATTCACGTTAGCCGTTATTACGTTACGTTATTTATTATTTCCGAATAGAGCTATTTATGTCATCTTTTAAAATTACTTTTTCTTTTTATATTGCAATATACACTCACCGGCCACTTTATTAGGTACCCCATGCTAGTAACGGGTTGGACCCCCTTTTGCCTTCAGAACTGCCTCAATTCTTCGTGGCATAGATTCAACAAGGTGCTGGAAGCATTCCTCAGGGAGTTTGGTCCATATTGACATGATGGCATCACACAGTTGCCGCAGATTTGTCGGCTGCACATCCATGATGCGAATCTCCCGTTCCACCACATCCCAAAGATGCTCTATTGGATTGAGATCTGGTGACTGTGGAGGCCATTTGAGTACAGCGAACTCATTGTCATGTTCAAGAAACCAGTCTGTGATGATTCCAGCTTTATGACATGGCGCATTATCCTGCTGAAAGTAGCCATCAGAAGTTGGGTACATTATGGTCATAAAGGGATGGACATGGTCAGCAACAATACTCAGGTAGGCTGTGGCGTTGCAACGATGCTCAATTGGTACCAAGGGGCCCAAAGAGTGCCAAGAAAATATTCCCCACACCATGACACCACCACCACCAGCCTGAACCGTTGATACAAGGCAGGATGGATCCATGCTTTCATGTTGTAGACGCCAAATTCTGACCCTACCATCCGACTGTCGCAGCAGAAATCGAGACTCATCAGACCAGGCAACGTTTTTCCAATCTTCTATTGTCCAATTTCGATGAGCTTGTGCAAATTGTAGTCTCAGTTTCCTATTCTTAGCTGAAAGGAGTGGCACCCGATGTGGTCTTCTGCTGCTGTAGCCCATCTGCCTCAAAGTTCGACGTACTGTGCGTTCAGAGATGCTCTTCTGCCCACCTTGGTTGTAACGGGTGGTTATTTGAGTCACTGTTGCCCTTCTGTCAGCTCGAACCAGTCTGGCCATTCTCCTCTGACCTCTGGCATCAACAAGGCATTTCCGCCCACAGAACTGCCGCTCACTGGATGTTTTTTCTTTTCGGACCATTCTCTGTAAACCCTAGAGATGGTTGTGCGTGAAAATCCCAGTAGATTAGCAGTTTCTGAAATACTCAGACCAGCCCTTCTGGCACCAACAATCATGCCACGTTCAAAGTCACTCAAATCACCTTTCTTCCCCATACTGATGCTCGGTTTGAACTGCAGGAGATTCTCTTGACCATGTCTACATGCCTAAATGCACTGAGTTGCCGCCATGTGATTGGCTGCTTAGAAATTAAGTGTTAACGAGCAGTTGGACAGGTGTACCTAATAAAGTGGCCGGTGAGTGTATAGTGCAGGGAAAAAATTATCGCAATGTAAGATTTTTCCAAAATCGTGCAGCCCTAAGAGACGACATATTTTACTGCCATTAGCATGTAGCTACATGCGACAATGTTAACACCGCAGTAAATTTAAAAACAATAACAAAAAAAAACACCAGTTCCACCTGCTCGGACCAGATGACCAATCATCAGTATAGGAAATGCCTCCAATACTGATGCTGGCATCAGTATCAGCGAGTACTGGAGTACTGGATACCACGTCATTTATTAGAAATAGAAATCCATTTACTGGTTAGCTCCGTTAGCTCTTACACAGTTCTTCTTTGCCGCTCTTGCTGCCACATTATTTGTTGAGGTTTGTTGATTATTTGGCCACGTTTAACATGAAAATCCGACATTATAACATGGTAGATATGACAGAAAATACGGAAAAATATAATATATCCACTTTAAACATTAAGGCTGACCACAGTATTTGTGTGTGTCTGTGTATTCTGACCTGCGGTTTAGCTGCTCCATCTGCTGTATAGAGTTGGACCTCTGGAGGGTCTGCGGGGCCGGGGGAGCAGTGGGACGCTGCCAAGTTGTGGTTCTGTTCACGTGGTCTACGTAAAAGATCCGACCGTGGCTGTCGATACGAGCCTCCCAGTCTGGTAACATACACACACAAATTGACAGAAGTAAAAACACACAATAGCAAGACAACGCTCACGTGGTAATGCAAGGGTTTGGTATCTAAACAAACAAAAGTATAATTAATTTTATGCATCTGTTAGCTCATTAGTAAAAGTTTAAAATTTCAGAAATGTAAAGCGTACACTCAACACAAGTAATGAATCCCTTTTTAAAAATTCTCTTATGAGCAATAAAATAAGTTTATTTTGACTGAGCCAGTGGTGAGCAACTTCTAACTAATTTACTGCTTAGTGTAAGCTAAAGTGAGTTTTTCGTGTGAACAGAAAATTAACAGAATATTAGAAAACACACTCACTAGGTGGTAGTGGCTCATCTACTCTCTGGTAACGACTGATGTCATGGCGGACAGATGGCAGGGAGCGAACAGATTGGTGACCATTAACCTGAGCTGTGGCACCTGCGCGCGCGCGCGCGCGCGCGTGCGTGCGCGCACACACACACACACACACACACACACACACACACACATTTTGCATCACTTTAAATATAATAAAAAGGTAGAAAAGCTGCAAAACCTCTGACATTCTAATTATGATCAGTTCCTACAGCTCCCCACACTTCCACGTGCATACATGGAAAGCCTTAAGCGGGTAGAGCAGCAGAGAAGGATCCCCATAGGGTACAGAACAGATAAGCATCAATGACAAAGACACAACGTTGATTGGAGCTGGGGTGGAGGTGGGTTGCAAGTGCTAGCAAAGATGCAACAAGGTAGGCTGGGAAAAGTTTAAATAAAGCGCTCTATTTGGAAATCAAAAGAGGGAATCAGCTGAGCCATCAGCTGGTGAGCTGGCTTAGGAACTGTTACCCATGTTAATCAGCTGAGATAATAGCCAAGCTTGACTCTGTGACCTGCCAGAACTTATGCTATGCTTAATTTTTGGCAGGTGTAATAAACTTGATCTGATCTAAATAATGAATTAGTCTTTTATTAATACTCCCCAATCACTTAATCCGTTGACATGGTAAGATGCAGACAGAGACAATTCAAAAGCAGGAGACTGGACAATGTAGACGTGAAAACTGAATGATTAATAGGGCTGGGAATCTCGAGGCACCTCATGATAATAAAATTATTATCGATGCCTCTTGATTAGTTTTTTTTAAATGTTATACATGGAGTGCTTGTTTGGAGCGCATGCCTATTCATAACGGGCCGATTGCTTGGTTCCCAGTATTATTAGTCTATTATAAGTCTAGGTATGTAGGAACTCCCTGCCCTTGCTCGTATATGGCACATGCAAGAAACACACACATTCAGAAGTTCCTTGATTTATATTTAGATATTTTTTTTCCCAGTGTGTGACTGACACTGTGTAATAACCAATTACAATAAAGTTTGGAATATGACTCATAATAATCAAGCAGTGGGTACACTGGAATGTGCCGATTCAAAGAAAAGAAAAAAACACATTTTATTCATGTATTATTTTAAATTGAAAATTAAGCTACTGTACATTTAATTTTTGAAAACAAAATGTTATCTGTAAAGGATATGTGTAGGATGTATCTAGGAGTGATTTTCAGATTAATAACATTTTGCATTAAACTGGTGATACAATTTTTCCTCCTTTCGGATAAGTATACAAATGTTTCCCTGCCCCCTTAAAAGTGTTAACGAGCGATGTGTAACTTTTAACATTGAAGCTAAGCTTACCTGGTTATCATTAATGCCCAGCCTACTGTCTTTAACTTGGGATAATTCCGGTCTAATATTGCCCATATGATTATTACACATGCAGTCACTTCAGCAGAGGTGTTCATTTCCATACAGGTTTAGTGGCGGGGGTATTTTGGTGATGGTAATTGTGTTGTAAGTTAGCAGTAGACTTAATTAACCCAACCCAGGATGAGTATGATGAAAACTGATGCGTCTGCCCAGTTCAGCTCTGAGATTTGCCTGCTTTGCACAGCGCTGTGAAGGAATAATGTCGGAGATTACATTATTTTCTGCCAGCTCACAATAACTTAAAGGGATGGTTCAGAGTAATTTCACCCTCAGGTCCTTTGCACCATGACCTCGAGCCAAACATTCTCCCCAGCTTTTTTCCCTTGGTCAAACATTTGGCAAGTTAGCACGGCGCTAATGGAACCAAATGTGTATCTCGTAAATTACCCCACTAATAATGCCGGAATGGTACCAAACTTCTACAGTAATACAAATAGGTTTTGTACTCCAAGCATTGGAAAGTTTGTAAGTACACCAGGAGTTTATTTACATAGCACTTGATGGCTTCTACTCTCTGCTGCTAGCGCTGGTAGCTCGCCGATTCTCCTCCATTAGTTGTAGCTCCTCGTTTGTGTATTCAGGCTCGAATAGGTACGGGCGACCTTTCAAAATTGAGCCACTTATTGTTGCGTTCAATGTTTGACTCAAACTCTGCTGTCCTGTTCCCTCGGTCCCTCCCCTTTCCCCATACACACTGGAGACAGCAGAATTTTTTTCCCGCCCACTTCCTGCTTCTAATTGGCTTTGACCCAGATGGTAACGAGTCCTAGCCAATCAGAGGTAGAGCAGGGCAATCTGTTTTTTCAGGTTAGGAAAACGCGTGAGTAGCGACTGCTGGTGACTGGACTGTAGAGTTTTTGGAGGAATAAATACCCGGGATAAAGTGGGTGAAATACGGGAAGAAATATAACAAAGACTGCGAGAAAGAAAGGAGTAAAAGAATGGATTCAACCCTTCGTGGGGAACAACCCAAAATCACTGTGAAAAAGTGTATATTTGATATCCCATCAGTTTTGTAATGATAATGTTAAAAGGTGGTTTAACTCCCTCTTATGGGCATTATCCTGAAGCAAATAAATAAACTACCAATCTGTCCACATGGATGGAAAGTGACAATCTGTACCCTCAGTTTACAATCCGTCCCCACGGACAAAAGTTGCTTGTTTTTCACGGGCCTGGTCTCTCTCTCTCTCTCTCTCTCTCTCTCTCTCTCTCTCTCTCTCTCTCTCTCTCTCTCTCTCTCTCTCTCTCTCTCTCTCTCTCTCTCTCTCTCTCTCTCTCTCTCTCTCTCTCTCTCTCTCTCTCTCTCTCTCTCCACTGTGTCACACTCTCCACGACTAAATTAAATGTCTTCTGACATTTCTACAGTAATGTAGACAATTCCACACACCTCAGCCCTCCAAGGCCTCCAAAGGTGTCTAGTCTCTGTTACTTGAGTCTATGTTACCGGCTGCTGCGTGGGGAGCAAACCTCTATGTATGGGTGCACGCTCTATCAGGTAAACTACCCAGAGACCCTTGTGTATTGTATTTTAATAATAGCAATAAATGTTGTTGCCCATTGCATAAACAGAAACATTTACCAACTCCAGAAGTCCCTCCTCCTTGGTCAGCTATGATGCTGCTCGTATGAGCTGCCCCTGCTACTGGTCTGTTTGCCTCGTTGCTCGATGACTCCCCTTCCTCCTCTGCCTTTGGCGCCACTTCTTTTCTTGTCTCCACCTCCTGAGGACAGGATAGGAAAAAAGGTGAGTGAAGAAGAGATTTGACTGACATTTCAGAAATGTAAACTACAGCTGCTCACCTGAATGGGTGAAAGGGGACCAAGTGAGGGATTACAGGGTACTTCCTGGTTTGCTCTGCTCTGCTCCTGAAAGGTACATTCCACTACAGACTTCCTTAACCCAGCTACTGCAGCTGACTCAGCCCCTGATGCTTGAGATGAGCTGGAAGTTTCCCCAGTGATGTGTGCAGCCTTAGCTGCCGCTCCAGCAACCTCTACAGACCCAGCTGTTGATGTTTTGACTGCACCTTCTGCAGCTCCAGGTTCAGCCCCTGCATGCTCCGTTTCAGGCTGAGCACTGGAAGAAGAACCTGCCTCTGTTGTTGTCCCAGGTCCAGTCCCAGCTCCAGTCTGCTCCTGTGGCTCTCCTTTTGAACGCTCGTTCCCCTGAAGAGATTCAGATGTAGGCGATCTCAATAACTCTGGGTTCTGCTGTGTCCTCATCTCCTGTTGCTCCCTGTGTTGTTCTGCCATCTCCTCATCCTCGTCTGAGTCTATGTGCAGCATGGCATTAAGCCGTGTGTCTGTTGGAAAGCTGGAGCGGAGTTTGGGTGAAGAACCTGCCAGAGCTCGGTCCCCGGAGCTCCTGGTAGCCTCAATGGCATCCAGGCAGTTGTTGAGTGACACTTGTCGGTGGGTTTGGTTGCCCAGAGGCACAGAATGCAGATCCTCCTCTTCCATCTGCCCAGGCTCCCGCCACACGCTGTCATCACCATAATAACAAGCACCGTTGACTAATAGGGAGCCCTCGTCAGGGTCTGTGGGAGAAGATCTGTATGCAACGGAAGAGGAAGGGTGAGGAAGGTCATCGTCGTCTGAGGGACTTCCGGGGTCACAATTTATTGTGCCACCTAAGATGGTTCCCACAGCATCTGGGGAGGCTTCTGAGAGAAAGAGAGGATGTATGAGGAGACGGGATAAAAGAAGATTGGGGACAAGATATTTTAAAGAAAGACTGACATTACATTATGAATAAAAGCGTGAAACTATAAAAGCTACCCTCAAAGACCAGTCCAACACCTGAACGCAGCTCGCCAACACCGACATGTGAGCGACTCTAAACCCTTTCATAGCTCATAATCTAGTAAACAGAAGGGCGTAATGAAGTTTTGTCATGCTAAAACAACACAATGATAAGGACGGCAGGATTATTTGTATTGAAGCTTGAGCTGAGCAATATATCGATATTATTTCGATATCGATATATGAGACCAGATATTGTTTAATATTTTGGATATTGTAATACAGCTGAATTAGCAGAACTTTCAAGCATTTCTTTCACATCTACTGCAGTCAGATTCACTGTGTTCACTCGGAATGAATCAGTGCACATGGGTAGGGACTTGTAATGACATTTTGAACATGTTTAGAGGCTAAAAATATGTTTAAAACTTGCCCTGTTTAGGCCTGTTAGGTGCTAAATCTAGCAGAAGGATAACATGGTGTAGGAAACACCGATTGTTTTTGTTTTTTCTCTACTGACAGCAGTCCAAATTCACAAACAACAAAGCTACGTGTTGGAATTGACCAGAATTCTCCATTAATATAAAGATGATGTGGTCAGCGAGAGAAGCGGAAGGTATGGGTCTACCTAATGTATGATTATATAATCTATCATTTGTAATGTCTAGAATGATAAAATGTTGGAAGGGGATTGATCAGGAGCTGAGCTGGATCCAAATTGAGAGGGAACTAACTAGTCCGTTTGAACCTCTGGCATAATCATTTTTCAAACCCAGTGTTGCCTTATTCTAAAGCAGTCTGGAGAGAAATTCATAAGATGTATGGTATTTCACACTTAAGACAACCTTACGCCTCTCTGAGGTATAACCCAGCCATACGTATTGGGAACAAATTTGTTCATTGCAATCAATGGCTTGTGAGAGGGATACACAAAATAAGTGACCTGTGTGTGGATGGCGTGTTCATGTCGTTAGCTGATATGCAAAAATATAATCTGGAATTTAAAAGGTAATTTTTGGAAATATTTACAAACAAGAGACTGTATCACAAAGGATAAAGTTAGACACAACAAGAATGCATTGATGGAGGTTGTGGACCTACCTAGTATACAACACAGAGCAGCCATATTCTACAAGACATTTAATGGTGTACGAGAAAATATGTGTATGTAAATCTGAGGATCATCTGGCAGAAAGATCTAGGGTGTGATATGAGTGAGGAGGATCGGTTAAATATCTTATTACAGAGAAACACGTGAGAGAGGCAAAGGGGAAATTTATTCAATACAACATAATTCATAGATTTTCTTTCACCCCTTCAAAACTACATAGAATGGGCTTAATAGAAAATAATTTATTTTGGAAATGTCCGAGTGAAATAGGGACAATCTTACATGTAATTTTGGGATGTAAACTGGTCTACCCATTTTGTCAAATATATCTAAATTTGAACGAGGGGTTTTAAAAGCTGGGATGGTCACAGCTGCTCGGACAATTCTTAGAGTACAGTTGCCCCAGATGTTAAAAAAAGGATGGAAATGATGTCAGAAGTTGCATCATATGAATGCATGTTGGCTAAAATTACCAATGAAGAAGAACATTTTAGGAGGAACTGGGAACGTATTTTTTTGTAGGTAGGGCATATGGAAAAATGTATAGACATGGTACTGAATGTATATTTTGGATGTTGGATGAAAAAAAGGAAATGTTGATTGGCAGGAGGCCTTTCTACATGGTGTGGTATGCAGGATATACTGTCTGTTGACGTTGGGTTCAGTGTTTGTTCTCGAGTTTGATTGTATGTTTATGTGTGTATGAAGAAATAAAAACTTTAATGACAAAAAAAATGATTGTGATGTTACACTGTCTTGCAATTAAGAAAATGGTGCATGTATCATTCCCACTCCGCGGCCCGATCCCCTGTTCTAAAACTATGTAACTTTGGCGAGTGGGTCGGATTTCTCGGAGAAGTGTGTTAACATTGTACAGCACTACCACTGATTTTGGTGAAACTGAAACATATTTTTGGAAGTGACTGTTTACTGGTTTTCCTTCTGCTGTCCTCCAGCTGCTCTGCCTATAAATAAATACACTTTTCCAAAAGGTTAGACTATTCCTTTAACTCAAATATCTACAGGAAACTAATCTTAACTCAAAGTCACACGATCATGATTACTTCAAATTACCCTTAAACCAGCTTATCATCTGTGTAATAATGGACGTCTGCCTTAAAAAAATATGTGTAGCTTTTTAGACATCTGTGATGTAGAAAAGTTTCCTGATGGACAGAAAGCTTTACTTTTTGCTTAAGTAATGCTAACTGCAGCTCATGTTAGCTGCCGTCAGCTAGTTAGCTCATTTGCTGTGCTGCCAGGTCTGGGAGCTTGGAGCACCAAGGAAGTTTTGGTGTTTACACCGGTTTACACAGCTAGCACAGAAACTTTGGACCGCTGGGAGGAGATTTTCAGGCCAAGGGTGTGGGTAGAAACGTTGGGGGTGAGTAGCGGCAGTTTCATGCCAGAATTTGACTGCCGTGCGTTGTCTTGTGTTTGTGCACTTGCTTGATGTTTGGCTGTATTAGGAAAGTTGTCGACTGGCTAGTTTTTTATCATAAGTAAAGTAATCATATCAAAAGCACCAGGTACAGCTGTTCATATTCACAACAGCTGTGCATTAAATTAATTGCACTCTGAAACTGTAGCAGCACCACATCACAAAAGAATACCACTGTTGATTTAACTGTCAAACCAGCTAAATGAAAGAACAGGCCCATGTCAAAAAGTTGTGAAAATACATTAATATACCATATATGGTATTTAATACAACAAAAATGGCTGGAGGGACTGTTGGTCAGTGTGTTACATGTAGGCTATGTACAGCATACAGGAGTTGGCATGTATTGCATTGTACATTACTACTTTATTTTATAGAAGCTAAACAACAGTAATAAAATACCGTTAACATTTTTCCACAAGAGAATAATGTACATACACACACACACCTTCATGTCCGGCGGAGGTGATATCCACCCTGAACAGAAGCTGCCCGCTCACATGGTCTGTAGGGAGACGACGACACAGGCTGTAGCTGACTGACTGATCACTGTGCGCACATGCACACACGCACACACACACACACAAACAAACACACAATTTAATGACATCACATATAACAACATTTATCCAAATAAAAGAGTTAAAACGTTTTCCATTTAACTCTTTGCCACTCACATGCAAGCCACCATAAACTGTTAAGTCACAGTGGTTAAGTGGTGAAGCAAATGAGCATAACCCTAACCCTTCCCCCTTTCTTTCTCAAAACTTTTACTATTACTACTATTAAGTTGGAGCGGTACTATTAAAAATAAGCAGGAGGTGGGGGGCCCAGATAGCTCAGTTGGTAGAGCCGACGCCCATATAAAGAGGTGTCCTCCTCGACGCAGCGGGCCCGGGGTCGGTTTGACTCCGACCCTTTGCTGCATGTCATTCCCCCCTCTCTCTCCACTTTCACATCTTCAGCTGTCCTAAAGGCCCAAAATGCCCAAAATATCATCTTAAAGGGGGTGCTGTTTAATGAAATACATTAATTTACACATTAATTTCACTTCATTATCAGTTGTGAGTGTATTTTAAAACTTGCACCTTTAGATGTGTAATAGATGTACACCAAAAGTGAATCCTGCTATGTGTCCATTGACTCACTCAGTTGTTGGTCCCTCCAGAAGTCTCTGCACAGGGATGATCAGCTGACCAAGAAACCGCTTGATAATTGGACGGCTCTTGGCAAACTTATCCTTAACCTCGATCTCCAACACGTCAGTCATCAGAGCCACAAAGGTGTATTTCTACAGGAAGATTAATAGTAAAAAGTATAGTTTTATTTCCATTACCTGGCCATTTGGTACCCATTCAATTTTATGTTTTTAGAAACAAATTTGATTTAAATTCAATTTAATTGGTTCCACTTTCTGGTCGCGATCACTGGCAATAGTGAACACATAATAATCACATGTCAACAGTGTTGGTCCCCATCGTTTCCAAGCGCCTACTATAAACTATGTGGGACCACACCCACATTTTTATTTAAACATATCTAGATTTTTTTATTTCCTAAACATTACAGTCAGACAAGACAAAACAAGACAAAAAAGTGGGGGTGGGGGGTACAGAATATTTCAAAAATCTGTAATAGGCTACATTTCCTATTATTGTTCTTACTATTAACATTATTTTATGAATAAGCTTTTTGTAACATCCATCTAGTTTGTTTTACAACCAGACAAAAGTTACACAGAGCTGACACATTGTTTGTCAAGACATGATCAATAAAGCTCCAGGGACCTTCAGTGTCATCTGGCATATATACTATATATTCTACAATTTTTGTGTGGGCAGTAGACAAATTTATACGCCTAATATACAAGTAGTCAGGCAAGGCGTAATGGCAATTCAAAGAGAACATGACAAGAAAAAGATTATTATCATTAGTGTACTCTCTACTTAACTATACCAGCAATTTGGGTTGTGTGTGATCAATTTCAATGTACAATGTGTAATATAGGCTCTATATAGAATCTTCAATTGTATAATCTTGTATCTTACACATTTTTATATTTTGGTGTTGTTACTAAGTGCTGCATTCCAATGAAATGTACATATGGATGTACCAATATTTGCTCCCATTGAATTTTAGTTTGATTATTGGTGATTATTGGTATTATCAGGTGTGGTGGAACATAATGGCCTGTACTTTGCTGAGACAGTGCCTTTCCTGCCAAAAGCTCCCATTAGTTTGCCATCCAAGACTATTATTTCCTATATGGACTGTTTTTATATAGTGTGTTTCTAGTCTACCATTCACACACACCATTCATACACATCACATGCCGTACAAGGTGCCACCTGCTCATCAGATAAACACTCACACACATTTACATTCCGATGGCGCAGCATCGGGGGCAACTCAGGGTTCAGTGTCTTGCCCAAGGACACTTAGACATGGGACATCAGGGCCAGGGATCCAATGCACCTGGATACCGCTCTACCACTGAGCCACAGCTGCCCCTCTAGGCATAAGTGATTTCAAAACAGATTTTATTTGTAGGTAAGATTGAAATTCAGAGTCTTTCAGTCTAAATTATGTTTTACTCTCCATAGGAGGCCGGAAAATAATTTGTTTATTTCCTAAAACCAAACAGGAGGGAATTTAAGCGGTATAGAAGACATAAAAAAGCTAGCCTTAGTATAGAATAGAATAGAATAGAATGCCTTTATTGTCATTATACACAAGTACACAGTACCTGTGCAATGAAATTGGAGCAATCCCTTTACAGTGTTGAAAAATAACAATAACATAAAGATGACAATATAAAATATCAAAAATATAAAGTCAAAAATATAAAAAGACAAAAATGGCAGTAGTAGATTCCTTTTTACCACAACATGGTTTATTTGAGTGTGTTTTAACAGCCCCAAATGATTCAAAAACAAATGTCAAGTTACTACCTCGTAAAACACAGCGAGAGACTGAGATCTAGCATGTACCGGCCATCAGCCCCAGGAAGGAGGCAGACCCAGGACCATTCTGGTGACATTCTTAAGATCATCAGCCAGGGACCAGGGGCCTCGTTTATAAACGGGGCGTACGCACAAAACAGGGCTGAAAATGTGCGTACGCCACTTCCTACGCAAAGGTTGTGATTAATAAAAATACAAACTTGACGGGAGAATGTGCAGTCCTCCACGCAAACTCTGACCCATGTGTACGCACATTTTGGAGAAAATGGGAATTGGCGACGCAGATGGTGAGGTGGTGAACTGAAGTCAGACTGCAGAAAGTAAATGTGGGAAAAATGATTACACTTAATATTTTAAAGTATTGATGTCACATTTTTTCACTCCATATCATCCACGTTTTCATGAAGATTAAATCCAGCAGTGTTATTTGCGCTTGTACTGAGTGATAATTGTTCTATAAACACCTTGTAAAATCCAATTCAGATCTTAAATAAAAATGTGTTCTTAATATTTAATTGGCGCTGTCTCACCGTCACATGGTCTGCTACGGAGTGCAGGAGGAGGAGTTGGCCTGACTGTATGGAATACAGGATAGCATCAAATACTCTAGCATTAGAAAACGGCTGAACACAGTGTAGCCTAAATAACTAAATATCTATCTTTAATACTGTGCATGTATCATCAAATGTCAAAGTCTGGAAAAAGAGACTTCAGGGACCATGATGATGGCATGCTAATATGCCGATTTAAATTCCCTAAATATGTGCTCTTGGATCGATGTATGATCTATGTATGTCTTTGTGAACTGGGTCCAGTAAAGAAGGAAAGGAGGCGGAAACATGCCATCTCGGTCCAAATACAGGTCCTCGCAACTCTGGGGACGACTGTTTCCAGAGGGAAATTTTTAATAAATATTATATATATATAATCTTCAACTTTATCACTTAAGCTTGTTTGGATATAATATATAGTTCTGTTAAATCTTATCCTATACACTAATGGTCAAAAGTTTGGGGTCACACAAATTTCCATACCACTCCATTATAGACAGAATACATGCTGATCTGAGTGGGGGGGGGGGGCTGATCTTGAATGCAATAATTTACACTGTCTCATTATTTTATAAATCTGAATTTTTTTTGGACATACGCCATTTTTGGCTTTTGAGCGTGTGTACACTTTTAGTAAGGATCCTACGCAGTTTTATAAATGAGAACCCTGGTGTTGCGGGCAGCAAGAAGCAGGGCCAAGCTGAATTGGAAGAGCAATAACATAAAGCTGTTCCCAGAATACTCCAAAATCACACAGATGAGGGGGGACCGGTCCAAGGAGTGTAAGAAAAATCTTCATGAGGGAGAGGTGAGATTCAGAAACCTGTATCCTGCCAAACTTAAAATAGATGCCAAGGATGGAGTTAAGACATTTGAATGCCCCTAAAATGTGATGGCATTCATAGAAAATATAGAGTGATTTGCTTTCATGTGTTGATGGCTGCCACCGTTTACCTTTTTTTTCTCAGCTTTCTCTAGGGATGGACTGCTGGTCACCGGTTGGGACATATTTCCTTTTGTCTAACTCTGGTTAGACAATTTTTTTTTATGGTAGCAGTGCACAGGAGATCGAGCGAGTGGAGTAAGAACGGATTACGGACTGAAAAGATGTATTTTAAGGGGAGTTGGACTGTGCATTGTTCACGTGCAGGTACAGGTTCAGGTGCACATGGACTGTTCTGTGAGTATTTGGGATTTACATGTGTTTAGTCATCACACATTTGTTATATGCTCAGGAGATGGCTTTGATATTTTAAAATATAGTCGTCTAACTTGTATTCGTTTTTCTGCCTGGAATATGATTGGACTGGGGAATCCCATTAAGATAAGGAAGGTTATGTCCAGTCTTAAGAAAAGAAACATGATGTGATATTTTTGCAAGAAATCTGAAAAGCTGTTTTGAGGATGGGTAGGATATGTGTTCCATAGTGTGGGGACTAGCAGGAGTAGAGGGGCCATTACACCAATTAGAAAGCACCTGCAATTTAAATTAATTAAACAAATTAAGGATAATTCTGGAAGAGCAACAATCTTTTCTTCCCCGGGGGAGGCCGAGGAGTTCTATGTCCATTGTGTTGCTACGCATGAGTAGCCCAGGCAGAGGACTATCCTGAACTGTGGTCAAAAAGTCTTCACACAGTCATGATACTACAGGTGAAATTACAATATCTGTGTAGGATTAGGTGCTACCTGTTGTGGACTATGTGATTATAGCTGGTATGCTTTTTCTTTTCTTACATTTTCTTTTTGAATACACTCAGGCTATTGTTCCAGAGTTATAAGTTCACTTCTATTTGGTCTGTTGGATATTGCCCTATGTCAGATTTAATAAGCCTAGTTGTTGTTTAATGTCGACTGGTTAGATCACTAAACAATTTGAGTCGTCACGATGAATGTGTGTGTTTACTTGCTTGTGGTACGATCGGGAATAGCCTAATAGAGATTTTCTAAGGAATATTGGAAGTCTAACCACATTAGAGCTGCAGTTCATCAGGACGAACTTAGAGTTTTTCATTTGTTTTATAACAGGAATGGGCTGTTGGGTTATATATTTTTCTTTTTGTTTACTTTTTCTTTTTTCCTTTCTTATCCCTATTTACTCCCTCAGAAATAATTTCAGATCCTCAAGGACATTATATTATAGTATCAGGTAGTCTATTTCATACCCCTTGTAACAGGCAAAGAGAGAGAGAGAGAGAGAGAGAGAGAGAGAGAGAGAGATGCAGCAGGGGAGGGCTGCAAGGCCCGGGATATTGGTGTTGCTTCCATGGGTGCTATGCCCCGATATGCCCAAAGTGGGAGTGGGACCTGTTGCTGCCAGATATCTGTGGTATTGATGTGTCCAGTGACAAAAACCCACTCACGCCGCAGTCTGTCTCTCTTTCTCTCTCTCTCTCTCTCTCTGACTCAAATGAATATGGGAGGCCATCCAATTATAATGACTTCATCCACAGGGCTGTGCTGGAGACATGGGCAACTTTGAACCATTGTTTTTTATTGATAAAAAACCACCCACTCCACAGCCTGTCTCTCTCTCTCTCTCTCTCTCTCTCTCTCTCTCTCTCTCTCTCTCTCTCTCTCCCTCTCCCTCCCTCTCTCCCTCTCTCTCTCTCTCTCCCTCTCCCTCTCTCTCCCTCTCTCTCCCTCTCTCTCCCTCTCTCTCCCTCTGTGTGTGTGTATACTCTGACAATTATAATGACTTCATCCACATTGTTCAAATCATTTAAATATTGAGCCAGGGCACTGACAATATTACAGATTACAGGATTACAGGAGCTTATAATATCTATAGACTACTCCCGGAATGCCTTTTTCTCAACATTTGTTGAGTTGAACATTCGAGAAGAAGTCACTTTGTGAGATCGATGTTGTTGTCGATCGATGTTACATTGCAGCTTGGTTTGCGCCGTCCCTTCATTGTGATCTTGCTCAATACTGGACCAATATCAAAGATTTTTGGTCACATCAGACCAGGTTGAAAAAACACAAAAGTACCCTTTAACTCCTAAGTTAATGCTACTTCAATAGCTAAAAGTTACAGGACTGACTTTAACGTTAGCTAGCCCCACTGTTCATCTATTGCAGAGCACTTGGGCATCCCTGCAGATTACAAATTTTGTGTAACACAATGGCGTGGTTAAACAGTCTGAAAAGGATCCACACAAAAGGTCTCAGGGGTAGAGCGGTTGCCTGCAAATCAGATGGTTGGTGGTTCATATGGAAGCGAATAAGAGACATAAGTCTTTGAATTTTATCAGCCACTGAATACTTAATGTTGAAATATTTTATTTTGAAAATTATGGATCTGAATTTATTTGTTTTCAATTGACCTCTTTGAAATTATTTTACTTCAGAAACAATATATCTGAATTTATTTGTTCTGAATTCACCTCTTTGAAATTTAAATTTGAAAATTCTTGGTTTCCATTTTAAAAACATGAATTTCGATACATATTTTTTTAATGGTCAATGTATTACAAAAATTCAGATACAAAAATACAACTTGTAGAATTTCAGATAAAATAGATTCAAGTTGATCAAATTCGATTGCTAAAATTCAGATTGAAAAAATTCAATATCAGTCAAATTCAATTGCTGAAATTCAGATAAAAAAATTCAAGTTAAATATTCACACAGTAACATCCGGGCTACCCAGGCTAGAGAAGCAGTTGAGCCTGCATACAATCGAACCGACGTCTGGCCTATCAGAACACGGCCTGTCTGTCATGTGACCCAAGATCTCGGTCGGCACGGATATTGAAACGGTAAACCGCTGTTAACATGACAGCCAGGGGAAACGACAGTGCTCCGGTAAGTTTGCTGTTCATGTCCAACCCAACTCAGGGCTCGATAGAAGTATGTTGTAGCTAAATATGTTTGGAACACATAGCTACGGTTTGTGTGACTTGTGTCTCTATGTAGCTAGCTAAGTCTGCAGGACAACATGTTATAGCTAGGTAGCTAACGCTAGCGCTTAACAGAGATGGGAAGAACTGTACTAAAGTAGATTTTTCAGATATTTTTTACTTTACTATTTATTTTTGTGGCGACTCCTTACATTTTAACACGAATATTGGTATTTTATACTCCTTATATTTTACAAAATTGGATGGACTGTCCGTCTAGAAACCCCCAAAAGCGTAGCTATGCACGGGATAGACAGATTAGATTAGATTAGATTCTAGATTTAGCTAGCTACATAGAGACACAAGTCACACAAACCGTAGCTATGTGTTCCAAACATATTTAGCTACAACATACTTCTATCGAGCCCTGAGTTGGGTTGGACATGAACAGCAAACTTACCGAGCACCGTCGTTTCCCTGGCTGTCATGTTAACAGCGGTTTACCGTTTCAATATCCGTGCCGACCGAGATCTTGGGTCACATGACAGACAGGCCGTGTTCTGATAGGCCAGACGTCGGTTCGATTGTATGCAGGCTCAACTGCTTCTCTAGCCTGGGTAGCCCGGATGTTACTGTGTGAATATTTAACTTGAATTTTTCAATCTGAATTTCAGCAATCGAATTTGATCAACTTGAATCTATTTTATCTGAAATTCTACAAGTTGTATTTTTGTATCTGAATTTTTGACCATTGAAAAATATGTATCGAAATTCATGTTTTTAAAATGGAAACCAAGAATTTTCAAATTTAAATTTCAAAGAGGTGAATTGAGAACAAATAAATTCAGATCCATAATTTTCAAAATAAAATATTTCAACATTAAGTATTCAGGGGCTGTTAAAATTCAAAGACTTATGTCTCTTATTCGCTTCCATAGGTTCAATCCCTGGCCCTGCAGTCTTATGTCGAAGTGTCCTTGGGCAAGACACTGAACCCTGAGTTGCCCCCGATGCGGCGCCATTGGAGTGTGAATGTGTGTGAGTGTTTATCTGATGAGCAGGTGGCACCCAGTGTGTGAATGGTTCCTGTACTATGTAAAAGCACTTTTAGTAGTCGTTAAGCGTTAGAAAAGAGCTATATAAGAACAGTCCATTTACATTTACAAATCGGTTGAGATTCACAAATATATTTCCATTGAAAAATGGAAAAAAGATTTACTGCATGAGTGATACATTTGAGGCACAGATATACATTCACCATTAACACTTATTTAATTTCTTTTGGATGCCATGGTGTGTGCATTTCCATAGGTGTGTGTTTATGCTGACCTCTCCATGCCACACAGGGTTGATGGTGTTGGCTATGATGGAGGAGCGTCTTTCCTGGCCATGGTGAGTGAACTTGTGGAGGCCGCTCCTCTTTCTGGGCTGAATGGACATCTTCAGGTAGGGGTCCGGGTTGAAGAACATGCCCTTCTTCAGACCCACCGCCCGAATGTCTAAAGTGGGAAAACAAACATTCATAAGCATGTGTGTTTATTTTTCACTGGACCACAACTACACCACAAACCCACTGAATCAGTCCTCACACCTGATAGGGTGAAGCTGACCAGTTTTCGGCAGTGCTCAGTCTCTGATTGGTCCTCCACTTGGCCTTCACTGCCCACCTGATGAGAAAACAACCAATAGGAGAGCAGTATGAGTGGGGGAGAAGTCCAATAAAAAGATCAGATGGAAAAAAGAGAACGAAAGGCATGAATAAAGGAGAAGAAAAAGAAAATAAGAGATGATGGGGAAAGATTGGAGGTGGAGGAATGACTGTAGGGATCTGAGGGAGATGTAGAAGGGACACACACACACACACACACACACACTGACATACCGGTACTCCAGGGTTCTTGACAGTGATGCAAGGTGTTGTTGCTCTTAATGCTCCACTTACACCATGATAGTATTTAAAGCAGATCTTGGTCTCTGCTGTGGAGAGAGAAAACATACACAAATAATGACATATCTATGACATCATCAGGTTTTTTTCTCTGACTTGACAAAGCTATTTCATATCCACAGAACACACTATACAACGTACTGTACTGTGTAAACATATATCCAGCTGTAAAATCGGTAGAATTCCCCTTTAGCAACACATAGCTGTAACTAAGGCAAACACATCGCCCATGGTCTCCACTCACACTCCATGAAGTAGGGTCCTTGCTCGAGTCTCCACACGATCTGTCCTTTCTGGGTGCCATTCACTCCACGATTCTTGGAGTCCCATACATTGGCCACACAAGTCTCATCTGTGAAACACACATTTAAAGCAGATCTTAGTCTCTGCTGTGGAGAGACGTTAATTTCTGTTGGTCTGTCTTTTGTTTCAATTACACACTTCACTTTACACAGATACTTTTGCAAATTAGGTAACAGTTGTAAGACATTCCGTCTTACGACTGTTAGTGATTCTCAATCCTTAGCTTGTGGTTGTGCTTGGTGTTTTTGATGCCTCTATTCAGGTTAGCCCTGGATAAGTTATAGGCTTGAGCATCAACTGATATGAATGCAATGTCACGTGCCTTCAGCTGGAGTCTGACCTCACTGTCCATGGCTTCTGATTAGTGAAAGTGGTAATCCGTTTGAGGGTGGTGACACTGTTGATATGAGAGTTGATACAGTCCAAAACGGAGGAAGCATATGAGTCAATGTCTGTGTGGGAGTCATGGGTGGCCTGAGTTGCAAACAGTCTCTCAGTGACCCAAGACCCTGCTGAAGTGCAGAGTCAGCTCCTTCTGGTCACACTTTGACCATCCTCGCTGTTGGTTTCACACGTTTGATTAAGTACTTGGGCAGTAGAAACAAAAAGGTGGTCTGAGTGGCAAAGATGGGGGAGGGGAGTATGCTTTGTATGCATCATCTACATTAGTGAAAAGGAGCATGATGAGGAACGTGAGACAAGTAGCACAAGTTCAAATACAGACACATTTGACAGAGCCAAATGGTCCCACGCTCAGACAGCCCATTCCAGTACTGGGAAGTAAACCAAATTCGGTTTCCCATCCTGGCTGCCACTGCTGCAAAGTTTCTCTGTGCTCCTTGTACCAGCGTTGACAGTGAGAGACTGTTCAGTGAAGCGTCCAACACTGTTGATGCAAGAAGGAACAGGCTAAGAGGAGAGAGGGCAGAAATGCTCATCTTCTTGAAGAAAAATTTCTGCCTTTGCTCTTGAAATTATGAGTAATACTAAATTGCTAAAATGCTACTGCAATGTGTAGCCTACTTGTTTTAAAATATTTGTTGTTTACTGTGTAGCTGCTGCTCTTCTGATTTGCATTTTTTATGTTTCATTTATAGGTTGGTGTTGCACTATTGTTAAATACTGGACTATTTAAAGATTTTAGTGCCTTTTCTTTTTAGTACATAATGGATGCAAGTTATTTTTAAAGGAATCATTAAAGTTGCTGTTGGACTACTGTTTTATACTGTTCTATTAAAAATTGAAATGCCTTTATTTCACAATATTGTGGATGCATTCTTAAAATATCTATTCCTATAATTATTTAATTAAGTTGCTGTTGCACTACTGTTTTATACTGTTCTTGAAACCTTTTTACATCTGTAAGGCTGAACTGTAATTTGACTGAAGCATCATATTAATAAGGCCTTTTAAAAACAGAGAAAGATGCTGTGTAGATGGATGCAGATGGATTCAATACATCAGGTTTTGAATGATAATTCAACTGTCTCAAGTCTAGGCAAAACTAACAGTATATACGTTATCTAAACTTACCGAACAAGGAGAACAGAAGTAGCCTTTACTGGCATTGAACTTCGTTCGAGTGAAATGGAAGCCCGGCTGTCAGTCAGTAAACTTGGAGCTCCACCTTGACGAGATGTTTTGACATTTTGCATTGCCAATTGATTAAAGAGACCAAAAAAAAGCGTGGTAACTAAGTAAATGTTAATGCAATAGTCTGGGGGCGCTGTTTAGCTGGCACATTGAACTGACAGTTGAATAAAGAGACCAAAAAACCATGGCAAAAATAAATGCAATTGATTAAGATTTATTTCTAATGTTAATTCAAAATAATTTAATTGAGGATTGCTTTGAAACTGCATATTGAATTTTCAATTGCAAAATAGATATTACATGACCAAATTGCAAATTGAATTGACAATTACATAATACATTGCCATTTGAATAGAGACCTAAAAACCATTGCAATATGGAATGCAATTGATTGCGCTCATTAAAATTTTAATGCAAAATAATTTAAACCGAATTGAGGATTGCATTGAAACTTTGCAAATTGCCATTTGAATGAAGAGACTAAAAAACTTGTAGGGACCGCTGTCTGTCTCTCTGTGGATGTCTGTGTGTGAGGCGCGCAATGCATCGCAGAGAGAGAGAGAAAGCTTGACAAAGTTTGATCTGACATTTTGATTTGTTAATTAAATAAATACATTTGTATGACAGGGAAACTGTGTGCAAACAGGAATATAGGCTATATTCATTAATAAAAAAATTAGAGTAAAAAAAGGGCACTTTCTCTTAAGGAGGAAAAAGGGCAGGTGCTGAAGCCCCTTTTGATTTGTGCACATGCCCGTTTGTACACCTCGACATGGGAGTGCAGGGCCCGGGATGGAATCAGCAACCTTCTGATAGGTATACCGTTATAGTAAGAAGCTGAAGGCGGTCAAGCTGTAAGTGAGCACCAAGACGAGGGGTTAATCTTTTTTATTCCGTGCTGGTCGGCGTTCTTCAGCATTTAGCGGCCGACTAGAACATTTGTAAAGTTGGGCGTATACTGCCCGTCAGGTCTGGAAGGATTGCATTCCCCAGTACCTAAAGTACTGTCAAGAAAATGAGTACCGTCACGTTTTCGGAATTTTGATACAGAGTATTGGTTCTTGTGACATCCCTAGAATCAGTTTTGTATTTTGTTCTGTTTGAAGTCAAAGACTTTTCAATGGTAAATTGTAACCATGGTAATTTGTAATGTGTCATGGGAGAACGAAAAGCTTGACAGATGTAACAACTATAATGAGAGGAGCGGGGCTTAGTGAAAGGTCAATTAGGTGACCAGCATTTTTGCAGGCACAGAAAGAAATATCTTAAAATTTAACTTTTCAAATTTGAGTATTTGCTGATTTTTGCTGCTTGTAAATTGATTAACTTTGGGTTTAGGACGGTATGTTCTACAAAATGTAAAAACATTAACTCTAGCTCTGGGAAATTGTGATTTTTATTTTTTTTTTACTTCTTTCAGGCATTTTATAGTCTAAACCACATGTCCAACTCAAGGCCCGAAGGCCAAATCTGGCCCTACACAGATTTTGATCCAGCCTGCATATCAATTTAGGTTGACAATAAATTTTAGCTCACCTAGTTTTCATCACTTTTCTCAACCTTTTTTTTTCTATGATGGCTGAGGAACGTTTTTCTTGACATTTTTTGACTTTTACTTTATCTTATTTTTTAGACTATATCCTCTTGGACACCATTCGCCCGTCAGCGGGACCGTTTTCTCCATTTTAGGAGAAAACGTTTTCTTAACTCAAATTGCAAGCATTATATCTTCATGAACACGGTCATGCAGCACATCATTAGAAAGCTTAAAGTCTCATGATTCCATTGAGCCCACACACATATAAGCATAAGGTGACTTATAGCGGTTATAATCATGTTTTACAGTAAAGAAACACAGAAGGATTCTGCGCCGATAGTGTCTAAATTCAAACGTGCGTCCTTACCTTTCTCCTCGTGTCTCTATTCACAGCGGTGAAAGATCGCCAGAAACTTTTTTTTCCTGCTTTGCCAACAGTTCAAAGAATAAGTACATCCAATCCTTTTAATCCAAAACGAGCTGGTCCCCTCACAATCTTGTAGATTCTGGCCGTGTTTCCTCGTAAACAAAGCTGAAAAGTCCATCATTTATGGACTTTAATCGCTCCTACTGCCGGCGCTAAGTGTATCCTTCTATTCAGCAAGTTTGGTTGACTCAACAGCTTTTGATTGACAGGTCGTTTCAGCCAATCCGTCTACTATAACCTGAGCTAACCCTTATGGAAGCCAATCAAGTCGCACGATTTACAGAGGGCAAAAGTGGGAAAGACTGGCATCTACTCCAACCAGTCAAAAGCAATAGTTATGAAACCAGCCTCCCTGTGTAGCCAAAAGAAGACGAGTTGATTGATACCAAACATGACCAGAAAATTTTAACCCTGTGATGGCTCCAGCTGTGTCAAAGCAAAAATAAGGCCTTAGTTATTGCATTTCACCATTTCATCAAATTATAATGACTTATTTCTATAAATTTATGCATGTAGTTATTTTAGATATGTGTATGAGTGATGGGGATGTGTTTTTTAATTTGAGAAGTTTTTTATTTTGCACTTTTTGGGCTTTTTTTCTGAGAGGAAATAAGAAAAACGCACAGACATATCTGTAGAAATAACTTCATAAAATAGCAATTTTCTGAGTCATTTTCTTCTGGATTTTTTCTGTATTAAGTTCATGTGGCTGGGGTACTATTTTTGTATGTAGATCATGTAATATGCTTACAGTAGTGTTTTTTAATAATTTTACATATGATTTACTTGGACGGAAATAGAAATTCTCTATTCTAACCTCTCTGTGTCAGTAAGGCCTAGTGTCACACTGACACAAGAAACAAAAAATTGAGAGTGTTAGCTTCCTAATGACCTTGGGACCCTCCCAGAGGGCCAAAGGATGTGGAAACTGTAGCAATTTTTTTTGGGGAAAAATTTAGGCGAGAAAAACATATTTTGAAGTGATTAGTTAACAGGATATACAATATGTAAAACTACAGTCAAAGATATTTGACTTTTTGATTAAATAAAAGTATGTCATAAAAATTGCTATGTGCAGCTCCTCCTGTCACATGAAAATGTTCCATAAAAGTCAAAACATAGACCTTAAAGCCCCCCTCCTGAAGCAGACTTTTTAACACTTCTCTCGGGGGAGGTGCGTTTTAATTCGCTCACCGATGTGGTACAGGCCAATCCAGTCGGTGGCATCCACTTCCTCCTTGATATCCCAGGAGATGACCAAGTGGCTATGGCCTAGAGTCAGCTGGTACGTAGATGCTGTGAGTGATGAGCGGCTGTCTGATGTCACCAGGTCTGTGTCACTATTGGCCCGCTGGAGCCCCACCACGGCTGTTTCTGGTTGGCTCCCTGACGACATAGTAGAGGAGGAGGATGCAGAGGTACCAACTGTGCCCTGCACCGCCAGGCTGCTGAGGTTTTCTGGACCAACTGTGTACGGCCGGGTGTGAGGGGTGCGCCGACGCACCGCCAAGAGGTGCTCCCGGGCACTGCCATTGGCGGACGATGAGGAAGAAGGGGACGGGGTAGAGGAGGAAGCAGTGGCAGCCATTGCCATGTTTCCCGCAGAAGAGGAGGCGGAGAAGGCAGGGGGCAAGAAACAAGGGGGAGAGAAGGGGAGTTGGTGGTGGTGGTGATATGAGTAGGACTGAAGGTGAGGATGGTGGTGGTGATAGTGTTGGTGGGGGGAGGAGGGGGCAGAGGAGATGGAGAGGGAGGGTGACTGTGGGCGAGGGCGAGGGGGCAGGACGGCTGTTGCAAGAGAGGGGCGAATGGTGGAGACCAGGTGGGTGGGCCAAAAAAGGAAAACAAAGAGGAGGAGGGGTGGGGGGTTAGAGAAAAAGAAAGATAGGAACAAAGGGAACACGTAGGTTCTTTAGCTTAAGTGGACCACTAGAACAAACTGATGCAGCAACAAATGCCTGAACAGATGAAGTGAAGAAAATGGAAAAAAATAGAGGTACAGAAGGATGAATGGCGTAATCACGAGCTGTACACTGGGCAAAGCAAGGAAGACGTTTGGGTTTCTTAATTTACATTTCTTTGGCTCTGCTGCCCTTGGATAAAGAACTTTAGAGGTCCCAGCTTCTACTAGTCATCATTCAAGTTGCCATGAGGCAGTTTGAACCATAGTTTAACCTTTTTTTGCCCTAAGATCAGGCATGGATATGTTTCCACTGTAAATGTCAATGTTGCTTTATCTCCCTTAACACCCTAGGACACTTGGCCATTCTGACGACCACTCAAGTGTCAAGAGCAGAGCAATGTCTTACATTAAAGGGACTAGAGCACTTTGTAAATCCTTCAGGTACCCATTATAAAAAGGAAAGTGGTAGATGTCAAGAGACAGACAAGAAATTATGCATGAAAGGCGATCTGGAAATCCTTCTGCTGCTCTGATGACGGGGCGTTCCTATGATCCACAGAGAGGAGAGGTTAAAGGGAGACCTATAGGGGAGGAAGGGGAGGAGAAAGAGAGAAAAAAAAAAAAAAAAAAGGTGATTGGGGAAAAGGTGGACAACCTGGACAAAAGAATAGTATCGATCTTCTCATCCAACTCAGAGCAATAATGTGAACAGGATAATTTGCCAAAATGGCTTTTAATTTACAAAATAACATGTTATTGTAATATCACATTTACCCGTATCTCACTCAAAACAGCATGGATGTTTTTCTGTATGCGTGTGGAAGCATCAGAGACACAAAATAACACCAAATTCCAGAAAAAGTGTTTTTTCATAATATGGGCACTTTAAGCACTTTTCATGTGCCTTGCATATTGTTTCTGAGTTGAACCAATGATTTATTATAATATTTCTTCTTCTAGTTTAGGGATGTAACGATTACCGGTGTCACGGTAAACCACGGTAGAAATGTTGACAGTAACGATTACTGTTTTCATTTTAAATATCCTTATTATTGTGACTGTTATTGCCACTCTTTATTCTAACCCCAACCGGCCTCGTCAGACACCGCCTACCAAGAGCCTGGGTCTGTCCCAGGTTTCTTCCTCGCCACTTTTGCACTGTTGCTTGCTCTGGAGTGTGGTCTAGACCTACTCTATCTGTAAAGTGTCTCGAGATAACTCATTATGAATTGATAATATAAATAAAATTGAATTGAAATTGAATTTAATTATTATTGCGGTGGATTACCACGGTGTGGAAACCCTGTGTTTAATACTTCCCAACTTAATCCAGGGCACCTGAAGTTATCACGCAGGTGCACTATGCTCGGCCAAGAGAAGCTGTTACAGCTGTTAACAGACCTTAACAAAAGTGGGTAATAACAAGATGAATTTACTTGAGTAAGTTTTCGAAAATAATTATACTTCTAGGAGTAGTTTTAAATCACTATACTTTTTACTTGAGTAGATTTGTGAAGAAGAAACTGTACTCTTAGGCTGAATCTCATTTCTCTATCTTACCCCTACCACTTACCCTTTGGTTTTGCGCGTTCACGTGAGACCTAGTGCTGTCCCAATCTTCTTTTTGATTAAGGGCTAGGGCTAAGACAAAGGGTGTATACCCCTTCAAACCAAGTGAGAATGCACGCTTACTTGTAAACAAGGGCTATTGTACAAGCAACAATGGCTGCCGTATCGACCAGAGAGACCCAGAAATGTAAGTATTTTCGGATTAAATAACTGATTTAAAAATTACGACAGTCTTGTTTTGTGGTCTTTACAGTCCTGTACATATACACTTGCAACCATGTTCTTAATTGAAACTTTTTAAAAATCGCTAACGATAACGTTGATTTGCACAATTGTCCGCATTTCTCTGCCTTGAAGGGACTTGCATGTCAACAGTTTTAACCATTATCGGAGAATTTTGTTTGATATCAGTGAACACTGCATGCTTTGGAGACATCGCTACGTGCTTTACATATACCGTCCTGTCCACAGGGACGCAGGAGGACACAGAGCTGCTGTGTCCTCCTGCGTCCCTGTGGACAGGACGGTCCACCTTGGGGCTGAAAACGAGCAGAAGTTTCTTAAATCATGTGTTCATGTTGTACCCATTCATTATAGCATTGGTACTGTATTACTGTAATCATTTGTAATTAATTCCTGTTCATGCACCTGTACATTGTTGTTGGTTATGATACGGGACACTGATGAAAGACATGTGAGGGGGGTTACTGGCCAACAAGCAGACTGGTCTGGAACATCAGAATAACTGTAGTTGATTTGTTTGTGGTCTTGTGTGTCTTTTTTGAGTTTTACACATTTGAGTGCCTTTTTATGTGTGTGATATGTAAGTTATGGTTCTAATAGTTGATAATGGTTCTGTAATATAATATATTTTAGGTAATGTTTTTGCCTCATGTTTAATTTATCGGGCAATAAAGACAGATTTTTGTTAACAAAATGTTTTTCTGAACATCAATGACATTCAAAACGGTAATAACTGAAAAAGATATACAACACACAAATGTGTTTGTATACACATATTTATTGCAAACAGACCTAAGTACAACAGAGATATGAACATCTGCCTCTGCACCACCAAAGTGAACATAAAATAACTATAAAATATATAAATATATAAATGCATATGACACTGTTGTCAAAATCCATGCAATCAACATAGACAAAGACGGCATCTTGGAAGTTTGTGATCAATACTGTATGGTGATGTAAACAAGTGGTGTCCCATTTCATAGGGGTATGTTTTCACCCCTAGTCTTTACCACTTGTTTTCAAGGGCCAAGGGCTAGGGGGAAGGGGAAGGGGTAAGAAGGAGAAATGGGATTCAGCCTTACTCCGCTACATTAGGCTACAATAAGATTGATACTTTTCTTTTTACCTCTTTGGTATTCTACGCGTCATTGTTTTTTGCCCCCCCCCCCAGGTCATTTTAATGTTTTATTTTGACAGAGAGAGAGAGACTTCTGCTAAAGGCTCTACCACATGACTGTGTTTCACCAATCAAACGTCGTTGTGCAGTCTCGTCATGTGACCATACTCAATCTCAGCAGCGGGACGGGTTAGCTTTACAGTCGTAGCCAAACAAAAATGTCAGAATCAATCGTTGGCAACGCAGACACAGACGAGGAGGAATACCCCCAGCCTCATATGAAAGCGTGTTTACCTTAGTAAAAGTGCGAAACAGCAGCTACGTTATGTCTGATTGAATTCTTGTGTTAAAAAATAAATCAGACGTTACTCAACAGTTACTCAGTACTTGAGCACTTTTTTACTCTTACCCCAAAAATTATTTGGATTACTACTTTTTACTTTTACTCGAGTCATATTATTCTGAAGTAACAGTACTTTCACTTGAGTACAATTTTTGGCTACTCTACCCACCTCTGGTAGCCCAGATTGCAAGTTAAAACTATTCTGTAGCTTGCTAAACTGTCATGGGTTTTACTGCCTCGTTATCTTCAATAAGTGTTCTGCTACAATGTGGAAATTTAGCCCTTGTTACGACATTACATTTATTTGGAGAGAGATATATATTATCGCCAGAAATGGTAAGTAACGAAGTAAACACTTTTTTCTCTGTGTGGCGTGCGCACCCGCTCGCGGTGTGAGGCGCGGTGTGAGGCGCGTGTCCGTGCTATTCTCCTCACAATCACACCTGATAGACGACCTTTTGTACAAAACTAAAAAGTTTTGTACAAAAAAGTAATCCAAAAAGTTGCCAAAAAAATAAATAGTAAAGTAAAAATAACGGAAAAATCTACTTGTAAATAGTTTGTTACTGTACTCAAGTAGATTTTTCAATTATTTTTACTTTATTTTTTACTACTTTATTACTTTTTATTTTTTTTTGGCAACTTTTTGGCTTGTTACATTAGTTTTGTACAAAAGGTCGTCTATCAGGTGTGATTGTGAGTGCATGTAGGAGAATAGCGCGGACACGCGCCTCACACCGCGAGCGGGTGCGCACGCCACACGGAGAAAAAGTGAGAGAAAAGAAAAAGAAACTAGCTGTCCAGAGGATAATCAGTTGAGTATGCGTCTTTGGGAACTTTAAGTCATATAACTGATGTTGTCAGTTCATTTAAGCCTGTTGCTGTATTGGTCTATAGTTCTTGCAAATTTAAAAGTTAGCTTGTTTGTGTTCTTCACCTGTTAGCTAAGTTGGACCTGTTAGCTAGGTTACAACTGTTACCTAGGTTACATCTGTTAGCTAGGTTTCACCTGGCTGTTGATTCAATTTAATGGCGATTGTTTAACGTCCTTGCTCATTAAGATAATGTAATTAATAGTGGGTTTATTGTTATAATTTACTAGCATATATGATTTCTATGCATTGTGTATGGTAGCCTTTGCAATGTTATTTATTTCTTTTATTACCACACACACACAAACAGCAATAGCAGAGCTACACCCCCCCCCCATGTTTATACTGATGCTTGATTGTAAGAAAGCATCAACAGAGAGAAGTTGTCTCTGTCCGTGGTTTAACAGACACACCACGGCCAAGTTGGAAACCAGAATCAGCTTTAAATCCAGTCCTAATCTAGTCCTTACTAAGTTTAAAATAATTTCACTGGAGTTAGTTATTATTTTTGCGTCATCAATACCAAATTGAATCTAATTGGATGGTATTATACACAGACTTCTCACAAAATCACACTTGAATTCATATCTTGCTACTCAGTCATAATCTTATTAACCTAGAGTCCCAGTCTCTGTCACAATAAATAAGCTATATGTTACTATAAGTAACTATAAGTATTTTTTAACACAATTATCTGTACTTCTATTTGAGTACGGAAAGTGAGTACTTTTGCCATCTCTGATTATCACCTTGATAATATTGTTATTGTTGTATTTCTTATTGCATAGCTGATGTGCAGATTGTTTAATATTACTTGTGCAGCCACATGATGTTGGAGCAATTTGCTAGCAATGTGCAACTGCCACTAAACAGACTAGTGTTGACTTGAAAACAATGTATTTCTGTTTGTGTATGCTTCAGCCAGGTTAGGAAATATGCATTCTAATTCATATTCTTTGTCTCTGTGAAGAGGTCAAGACCAGCCCCATTGTCTCTCTCTTCCTCTGTCTCTAAAGAACTGATTAGGCCATATCTATCATTTAGCATACATGAGGCAGCTCATTGTTCCCACAGGAAAGGTAATTGCTGTCCCAGCCTTTAGGAGCCACCTCTGTTGGGCCAGACTGATTGGAACAAATAATGTGTATTCAGGTAGTTTGAAAATAGGTGGCATTGACTAGGGCTGCCCGATTATGGCCAAAAAGATAATCACGATTATTTTGTTCAATATTGTGATCACGATTAGTTATCACGATTATTTGTTGATTTTAACCAAAACATATTTCATAGTCACATAGGTTATTTATAACTGCTTTCACATCCATATTATGCCTCATTCTTCTTATGTTGAAGTTGTATGTTGTACAGACATACAGCTGCAACACATGTAAATGAAAATTAGCTATCTGAAATAAATAACGTAGGATATATATATATATATATATATATATATATATATATATATATATATATTTTTTTTTATGTATCTTTGAGAAAGCTCCTTCACTTGTTTTCAACAATAACTGGTTAAAAGAGATAGGGAGAGAGAAGGAGTGCGATGGACGTTACTCACAGAGTGACAGCTGACTCATGAATGGGTCCAGCACGGGTCAAATGGCGGGTCAGCAGAGTTACACACGTCATGTGTATGAAATGTCTGTATCCTCACTGCGCTGCATTTTTATAAACTATGATATTCTGGCCATGGGCCATCTCTCGCCCAGGTCCAGCAGACTCCGTCTCACACGCTATTACTCTATGAACTGAAGTTAGTTGCATTCAATAACTTCTTCTGTGTTTTTCACCATGGCGGCCGCGATAGCAGAGTTACCAGCAGAAACACTGGTACAAATACAGGTTTGCCTCTCATGCTTAACAATATACAGCTGTGTTAATAACAATTAAAACTGTACAAGTAGTGTGGACCGGCAGCCGCTGTGGCGGGGCTGCGCGGAGAGTAAGAAGAGAGAGGGTAAAGGAGAGATCCAACACAGGCACGGCTTTACAGAAGAAATGGGTATGTTATGCAAAATTAAACCATATCCATGTAAACAACAATGCTTCGTTTGTGGAGGAGCAGCGGATGCGAGGACATTAGGTGCACCGGTGCGACCTAGAGGAAAACTATTACTCGCGCTCCAGATTCCTGTGAGCTAACAGAAACTAACTAGCACCCTAGAACCCTAGAGCCCTGTGAGCTAACAGACACTAACTAGCACTGGTCACTGCTGTTGTCTGAAAAACAACACAGACGGGACAAAATGTTGCGTTTACTGCTAAACTGGTAAACCTTGAGTCCGACGTATGACCGACTGCTATCTGTTGAATTTTCCTCACGTTACTCCGTCCTCTGTGACTGTCTACATCTAGAAACTAAGCTGTGCGGTGCAGGGAACAACTCTGACTGGCTCACGATCAGACAGTGGTTTACGGAGCGGTAGATTGGCTTTGCAAAAAAACCTGGAGCGTTCTATGAAATGACGCATGATGCATCATGCAGCACTAACTTTGATCCTGTGGCTGGGTGTGGTATCATTTGACCAATGAGGAGAGTTTTCACTTGAGGAACCAATAGGGATTTAGTTAGCCTCTATCTTTCCTCATCAAATCAATGTAAATGTGCTGTATTTATATAGCGCTTTTCTAGTCTTAACGACTACTCAAAGCGCTTTTACATCATACAGGATACATTCACCATTCACTCACATTCATACACCGTGGCCGAGGCAAGGTGCCACCTGCTCATCAGATAAACTTGCACACACATCCACACTCCGATGCACAGCATCGGGGGCAACTTCGGGTTCAGTGTCTTGCCCAAGGACACTTCAACATGGGACTGCAGGGCCAGGGATTGAACCACCAACCTTCCAATTGGCAGGCAACCACTCTACCACTGAGCCACAGCCGCCCATCAATGAACACATTATATTTTTTTCTAACACTAGCCTGTGGAGCCAAATGCTTAGCTATTAAAGGTGTATTACACTGTTTGCGCCGTTATGGATATATGTGATGTAATAGAATGGCTTATTCTCAGTTTGTGTTACTGAGCAATATGTTACATTTATGTTAATTATTACAGAGAAATGAATGTAATTCTTGGTATTGTTTCTTGTTATATGCTGGTGGCTGTACTATTTAGTTTTGGTAATTAATGTTCATAGTAAGTCAGATACTTATTAAAGGTGCATTATTTTCTTATATTTCAGAACCACATCCAACTTCACATGTAACGTCAAATACAACTTTAAGTTATAGATAGAGTTGTAAATAAATCTTACTGGATCTTAAAGTCAAACAAGGTTCAAGTTCTTACTGGACTACAGCAGGCCAGTGTTTGTAATACAATAAACCGTGTTACACTTTTTGAAACTATTTCAGATTGTGTAAGTATCAATGCTTTTCATACCATTACATCCCTTTTATAGTTGTTAATTTGTTTTGCTATAATTAGGGCCCGAGCACTGAAGTGCAAGGGCACCAACGGTGTCTTAGCACAAACTGCAAGGAACCTATTGTTTTTGTAAGGATTATTATTATTATTATTATTATTATTATTATTATTATTATTATTATTATTATTATTATTCCACACCATCTCTCCATTTTTTATTTTTTTAGGGAAAACTTACAAAACCTTGCACACAAGTCAGACCTATTGAAATCACAAAGTTTTGTAGTGATTGGTCTCAGTCATTGACAGGGTGCTCCATAGTGCCCCCTAACATGCACCCTGAATTCAACAAAAGTAATAATTTATCATACTAACTTTTGAGGGAACATGCATAGTAACATCTGGAACTTTATCAAGCTATTTTTTTTTAAATAATTACAAAATTTTAAAATTTACGATATGGCTGGTAAATATTTGACTTGTTTGAGGACTTTAGGATCCACGAAAACTCCCAAAATCTTACCATACCTGTAAGTGGGCTCCATAGCGCCCCCTAATGCGTGGAAGGCCTTAACTTGGACATAGTTACTCTGATCTTCACCTGATTTGACAATATTACTTCGTTAGCTCCACCCAACCGGAAGGCAGCCATTTTGACTTTATGAATTTACATGTGTTTTACATTCTTTCGAACGCCTCCTAGCCCGGGATTGCAATCTTCTTGAATCTTTGCAGGTAGTATCTACTGACACTCAAAGAATTTTGAAAAATGTTCAAGTTACAGAGGACCAACTTCCTGTCTGGGGCTTTTGAAAGAGGAAGTTGCGTATCTGGCCACGATTTATTCCAATTGCCACCAAACATGTTCCGCATAGGCATAAGCATCCATGCCAAATCTTGAATGAATCGGCCATTAGATGGTGCTTTTAGAAGTTTTTAAATGTTTTTTAATGATATTTGGGAAACATACTTTGTCTAACTACTCCTGGGCTGTGAGTCCAATCTACACAAAAACTTGGATATAGACTCAGGAGGACCCTCGTGACAAAAAGCTTAACAAAAGAATTTTTATAGCACAATGCGCAAGTTATAGAGGACCAACTTCCTATGGGTGGCTGTTGAAACAGTAATGGTTGTATCTTGGTAAAAGATATTCCGATTTACATGAAAATTAGAATGTGTGGTCTATATGTGACATTGAGCCGCACCCTCTACTCTATCCACACCCCTGCACACAGACCATGCCCCTTTCATAACTTGTAAACCGTTTAAAGGCTGTGTTGCAGGTTTACCACCACTGGGTAAAAAAAAGCACTCAAGATATGTATTTTTAATTTTTTTAAATGTCTTCAAATAGAGTTATACGCACTTTTTTGTCATTTGGTATTCACAGGTTTTTTAACTCAATTTGGTGATGACATCACATTGGGGAGAGTAGCCTCAGCCTAGTACTAGAACTATGGCAACTGACTTGGATGAGGAAGAGGTGGAAAGGCCAGCAGCCGTATAATTTTAAACCTGCCAGACGTGAGAGGACAAATGAGGACAGCCGAGAGTTCAATAATTCAATAATTTTTACTGTCAGTAAATAGCACAGAGTGAAAGTCAATGTTTTCTTTCTATCTAGTGACAGTGGTCATGTCGTTAGTTCAGACAAGTACTGGTAAACTTATCTATATCTAGGAACAATAGGCATCATGCGCTTTCCTTTTTATTTGACCAAAAAAAAAAACAGAATTATAAAATACATCCATTTGGAAGTTTTTTTAAGGAAAGGGAGCAGGTTGGGTCACACACAGACAGAAGCACACACACAGATAGCACGCTAGGAGTTGGAGCAAAATCAATCTTTGGCTTTGCAGTGTCTGAGTGCTGCGCAAATGCACGGCCACAAAGAGTGGCGTCTGCCAGTACCCCCGACCAGCAAGGGAGCGAGGACCCGTTCATCGCTGCTTTCAACTTTAATTTTTATTTATTTTCTGTTTCCTTTGTTCTGCATTTGAAATAGCTTTATGTAATAGATTTATTGTGCAGGCATTTTCTAGTCCCCTAGTGATCCAGGGCTTTTCTTCTTTTTGAGTTTGTGTCGGGCAGTGATAATCATAAAGGGTGGTGAGAGAAGACAGGAATCCATTTTAAGCACTGTTTGGATTGTTATTTAAAGCCTCTTTAAAAGCCCTGATGGTTTCTGGTGTTCTCAGGCAAGTGAGTATCAATATTTTTTGGGATCTTGTTCTTAAAGAGATTTTCTTAAATTGTACATTATTTCCATAAAGACTCTATTCTTTTTGTTGTCATTCAGTCGATCTATGTTGAAATCCCCACATACAAAATATATATGTCATTCATTTTGCCATACATATTTTTGTGAATCATTTTTTTATTGAATAAGTTTAGGCAGGATCCTGGAGTTTGATATCTACAACTTATTATGTTCTTAGACTTTAACATCTATTTCTAAAGTTATACATTTCATGGACATTTTTGACTGTTGTTGACGTACTTTCTTCAATTTTGCAATTTAAATCATTATTTACAGTGCGACCCCTCGTCCCATTTTGTTTATTCTGTTGGTGGTGAATAGTTAGAATTTTTCCCCTTTTGATTTAACCAGGTTTCAGACACAGCAGTTACACCAAACATGTCATACTGTCTAAGGTACTCTTTTTGTGAAGTTGTCATGGAGACTTATGCTGTTCAAGCGTATCAATATTCCTTCAATAATGACATTTATTTTGAATTGATCGGTATTATACTCATAGTTACAGTTAATATTGTAAAGAAAAAGATTCTATGGAACGGCATGAATATCGGCACTTCACAATTTTTTTTTTTCTCGTAAATTAAGTACCTAAAGTTTTAGATTAGGTCATTGGTCATTATCAACACCTTTCTATCCCCTGCTTTGACTCCTCAATTCTGGACTCTGTGCTGCTGCCAGCCTGTGTAACGTATTACGTTATTACGTGTTACTCACCGTTAATCGACTGTTAGCTTCAGCTAGCTAAAGTTAGCTGTCAACTCACAGACTAACTGTTAACGCAAGCTAGTGATCTAGCGAGGATTATCCCTTTAGACCACAGTGGACTTAAGTGGACTCTCCATCCAAACTCCCAACTGGACCTTCGTCTGCCACGACTACCAACTACATGTATTCCCTGTCTCCGCCGATCTCTTGGTAGCTTTAAAACACCTAGTCTGATCCAGCTCCGATCAACCAAGGCATGCCTCAAGGCTCTGTGTTTGGACCCATGCTTTTCACCATCTACATGCTCCACCCTGGTCAGATTATCTGGCAACATGGTCTCAGTTACCACTCCTAAGCTGATGATACACAGTTCTCTATCGGCACCAAAACATCCACTAAGCTTCACCCCCTCTCACTGGTCAACTGTCTGCATGACATCAAAGCATCAGAGCTCTTGCCCCCAAGGTGCTTCTCCAGAAGGTTGGATCACATTTTTTTTAAATTATTTTTTATATATTAAAAAATTAACAGATACAAACAATATACTGACACATGGAACACATCTCAGAGCCGAAAAAACACAGAGAGGAAAGCTGGGAGGGAGGGAGACAAAACAATGCATGTCGAAAGAGACACACACAACCACACACTTAAACAGACACACACACACACAGACAAACAAGACAAGGGACCAACCACATGCACAGGTTGAGGTAAAGGCCGTAGCACAAGGCTACAGTCAAGGAGCCAGCGACGCTGCGCCAAGTGTCCAGGGTCCTTTCCGGCGCTCCATGACAACATCAGGCTAGGAACTTCAACATGGGATCAAACCACCAACCTAACTGCACTACCAGGTAGCGGTTATCTATTAATCATAATTCAAAAAGGGAAACGGGCTAAACAAACCATTGCTTGAATACATGCAACAAATCAGACAGCAGATTTTTTTACCTAGGCGACACAGCGTGTAGTTCCTTTTTAGTAGTAGGATCAGAATAAAATCTGTTTTACTACTGTGAATCCATTCAGCTTGACTATCATACATAGCTAATAAACAACTGTAATTGCTAAACCTTGTGCCAAAATGGAAACAAAAACATTGTCGTCATGGGCTATGGGGCAAAGGGGAGAGAAAGCAGATGACTGTTCGAGTTCATGGAACAGACAGCCCTGCCGAGTCGTATAATGACAACTTCATGACATTTCATAACATGCTGATACAGCGGTGGCAATCAGTTCTTATATAGCATAAAAACTGGTCTCCTGCAGAGGGGAAATGGAGGGATCGAGGAACCTGCTGTGGCTGGCTGGATACTTGGAGCTAGTTTGCTATGTCCAAACACCGTGCTTTCCTGCTACACTAGTAACAGAAAATGAGCCAAACAAAGTTGGCATTCATCTAGTGATGTGCGTTCTTATGCTATGATATATGAATGAAAACATTAAGTTGTTAGATTTTACTAATTTAGTGGCCGGCCTGTTATGTTTTATAATATAAGACATTATTTTATTAGTTTTTTATGTACTGGGTAGGTATGTAGAGCTTTTAAAAGGGGAACTATTGTGTAGCATTTTCAGGTTCATAGTTGTAGTTTTGTGAATCAACTAGAACATGTTTCCATACTTTAATGTAAAAAAAACAAAAAAACATTCTGTTTCTCATACTGCCCAGGGCTGCTGCACCTATGTTCACCCGCTGTATGAAACGCTGCTGGAGCACTTGTCTCTTTAAGCCCCCCCTCCCGAAAAAGCCCAGTCTGCATTGTTGGCCAGCATGTTTCCTGGAATCTCCACTGTGCTCCAGTTTTGATTCACTAGTAGCCGCTGGAGCTACTGCAACAGAGTACATAACAGGACTTTGTACCGTGAAAAATCATAAAGGATTCAAAAACAAAAACTACAGAACCAGACATGTCCCAGCAGTAATGTGACCCGAAATTGACCAGTATTGGCCGCCAAGATTACAGCTATCAGGCATTAGCACGCCACTTCTTAATAGTTACAAGTATGCTAATGTTAGATTGTATCTGAATGAAGCGGCACTTTCTACCGTCAATAACCGCAAAGCTAATGAAACAAGTACTACCCAACCAGACATGTTTCAGCAGTAATGCAACCTGAAATTGGGGAGAATTTAACATTGGAAGCCAAGATGACATAGTTTATTGTCGTTAGCATGTAGCTACTATGGTTACTAGTGAACACTAATAGAGTATCAGCACTTTCTACAGTCAAAAACTACACATTAAAAAGCTTTTAAACCAAATACTACATAACCAAAATGTTTCAGGAGTAATGTGACCCGGAATTTAACAACAATGGCAGCTAAGATGACATCTTTTACTGCTGTTAGCATGCAGCTACATACAACAATAGGCTCGTTCGAGATGAACTGCGCCTCGCCTGTAAAGCAAACAAGTGCAGGGGGCGGTGACAAAAAGCTGTGGTAAAGTCGGAAAGTTTCCAGCCGATTTCAGCAGCCTTCAGACTGAACAGGAAGTGACAAAAACACTGTGGTGCGATTCCGATTTAGAAAAATGTTATCAGACCCCCAGCTTGTACACACTCTCTAGTTGTTTTAATTATGACTCTCAAAATGCTCTACATGTGATATGTTGCTGATGAAAACACCAGATGGTCCGTAATCTGAACAGATTTAGTCTCTTTTACTTCTAAACGTAACTATCAGCCACACAATTTGTTCTGTAAAGAATAAGCCTTTAAATCAGACAAATAGCTATCAAAATCCCTCCAATTCAAAATCAATAAAAAAGTTCATTCAAGACGTCATCATGTTGAGTCGATTGTGAACCAATCAGCTGTTAAATCAGTCCGGCGTTTCCCAGCATGCTCTGGGTCCGCCTGGGTCTTGCAGTCAGTGAAAAGCAACTGCGCTACCTGCGTCTCAGAACTGCAGCCGCCTTGCTCTCGTGAGATTATCGTTGCCTACATATGCATGATGTCAGAGCAAGTTGGGATCAAGTCGGACACAAATCTAACCGACATGCAACGGGCGCCGATCGCCGCTGATCAATTCTGCGCAGACCTGGCTCATCTCAAACGAGCCTAATGTTAACACCGCAGTATCTAAAAAAAAAAAAAAAACTAGGAGAAGTTTGGGCTAAGTGTTGTGTAGATCAGCCAAGAGTAGAAAAAAACCTTTGAAACTGGAGCGTTCAGAACAGTTGGAAAGCTCAACGTTTTAGCTCACAAGGATTTATCTAAAATAAATTTACCTCATTATTTGTTTAGGCCACGTTTAACATTAAAATCCGACATAACATTGTAACATTGCAGAAAATACAGAAAAGCATAATATGTCCACTTTAAAAGATGTTTATGTTGAAATAATTACACATGTTGTATTAACGGTACTGTGTTAAGTTAGCCCTGTTATGGACATAATGTGCAAAAATAGATTTTCCAATAGATCGAACTAATGTGTCTTTTAGAAGGAACATTTGAATGTCATTTTTAGTATGTTTGGCAGCCTTATCATGTCTGGAATGATCAAATGAGATGAAGATGAGAAGAGCATAATGTTTGTGCCATCTTGCACCCCTATGCTTTATCATTTATTTCAAAATAAATGGGACCATAATTTACAAAATTAACATTATGCTGTACTGTAAAAGACTTAAAGCTAGCAATTGAGGCTTATATCTCATTAAATACGTATTTCTTAAGGTAACAAATTAAGTGAGAAGTAGGGTATATTTTACCGTAAACATCTATAGAAACAGACTTCTTTTTTCAACCAATGGAGTTGCCCCATGCCAGAAATAGCTAGAATGCAGATTTAACGCACTTCTGCATTGGCGTCACTTTTCTGGCCCGGAAGCTTCATCTATTATTTTTTACAAGCATTGATAAGGAAGGATGTATCAAATATCAGGTCAATAGGCATAGTAGCCAAAATAGGCTTAATACACTTGAGAATCTCCCTTGTATTCGAGTGCAATGCCAAGGTGCAGCAGTATCAGAGTAGTGGTGGAGTTCAAGAGATTATACTTCAAATTCTACTGAATGATAGATACATAAATGATATTCCTCCTGCAGGAATCTTATCCAGCATCACCCACATAGGCCTACTTCTTTAGCATACACTGATAATGCTGCACATCTAAATTAAAATATTTTGCAAAGATAATGGATCCAATTAGGCAATCCGTTTTTAGTGATAAACACATCAGCAAGAGAAATATTGGTGCATGCTAAAGAGATTACAATCAGCACATGAAGCTGTGATTGATTTGATTGTGAGCACATACTGTATCTCTGATCTCATTTGTAAGTGTTTGTGTGCAAGTGTGTGCATGCGTGCGCGCGCGTGTGTGGGTGTGAGAGAGAGAGAGAGAGAGAGAGAGAGAGAGAGAGAGAGAGAGAGAGTTAATCACGGTTGACTATTCGCTTTTTGCATAAAGCCTCTTAGATTTTACTACAACGCATGATGCTGAATATTTTAGTTTGGCTTTGTTGTTGTTTCTAGGCCTTTGTCACTGTTGCTCAAATCACAGCATGACTTCATCATCTCACAATACCAGCCCAGTTGGAGGCAGCCCTTTGCAGATTGATGAATGAAAAGAAAATGTGATGAAATATATTTGCGTGTAGGAAATTTAGTCAGTTAATGGCTTGATGGCAACATTACGCTGCCAGATCCACATCATAGTAACTCCTAACGTTACACAACTAATATCTGTCTATCAGGCTATACAAAGGAGGCATCACTTACCTTTGCTACGGCGATTTAACGTCGTGTACGACCACACCTACATGCAAAAGAATTACTGAAGAAGTCGCTTAGTTATGGATGACAGACCTCCATGCGGCCCGGGCACCGCCGATCCTTCATCGGCTTCCAAGCCGACTCTGGTGCTCCAGATCCCGGGCGCTGCGCCGCTGACCCTCGGTAATACAGCCTCCGGTCAAAGTGAAAATGAAAATGTTTGTTTATTATCATTCCCGTTTTTAAATCATAGTTGCCGTATAGTTCTCTCTACAGCGTCGTTTATTTCTTCGTGATGCTGCAAGGTTGCATAAGACGCGTTCATATCTTATTTATTTGGCTGGACCTCTTCACATCCGCCTCCCCATTTCCGCTGCTTCACACACTTCACTTGCGTACGCTCCCATGGTTAAAGGAAATAAAACGTCTTAAAATACATCCATGAATAAAACCAATCGCATTCCGTTTCTGACAACATATTTCCGTTTTATGCTGGTTAGGATCGGAACTTTTTTTTTTAAAGCTAGGCCTAGGTTTGTGGTAGTGGACAGTATCCTGTCGAAGCTCAGCATCAAAATAACTGAACCACCCTTTGGAAATCACGGGTCGCAATGCCCTCACTGACCTAGGTGCAAACTAACTAACGACTGTCTTTTGTCTTATTTGCATATTACCATTTTAAAGCTAAACAGTTGGCGACACTAACCGTTTATTTTTTAAACATTTGTTGCAAGAAATAGGCAATACTAACAACGGAGATCTTTTGGTGACTTTGGTGAGAAAGATATTGTATGTATGTTGGGAGGGTTATTAAAGGAGAATTCCTGTCGATTTCAACACGTAGCTCAGTTGTTTGTACATTTTGAGTGATGTCAGGAGCATTGATGTATTAAGAGAACTGGATGCGGTGTTCGGTGGGAAGGCCTACGGTGGCCGACAGGGGCAAACGCCCTGCAATCTAAGAAAACATGCAAATGGACAAAACACAAGCAAATTAAGAAAACAACTTCATTCATTTGACAAAAAGTATACGCCGCATTTAGCAAACGCGCTGCAAATACACACAACACAACCAAATACACAAACAATGCAAAAAGAAAAGCACACAAACTCCAAAAAAAAGAAGCAATGCAAAAAGAAAAACAGATGCAACAAAAAACGCTGCATCTAGATTACACAACAGAAGTTCTCCAGGCCTCTAGGGGGAGCGCTCAGTGGAACAGCTTGATTTTCGAGAGAGAGAGAGAGAGCAAGTCGGGACGTTCAATCCATAGACTGTATATTATTAATTAATATATTATTATTATTATTGTAATTAATAATAATATACAGTCTACGGTTCAATCTTAGAACAGTGTGAAACAGTGTGCTACTGCAAATATTAAGTCTATATTTGAGATATGTTTTCTCTCGTTGGGGTGGTGTGTCTCGGCTCAGGTCCCAGGTGATCCTCAATCAGCAGAGATGTGTCTGTAAACTCGTGGTAATGAAATGTTAAGCCATTTTACATGAGAGGGTTTAATTTCATTTGATAGGCGCATCACTGACGTGTAGGCCTCCTACTGTAATATTGTGATTATTATAACGGTTACCAACAAATTAAGTAATAAAATAAGTAATCAATCCGTATTCATATTCTGGAGCAATTTGCTCTTGAAATAAAATTTAAAAAAGCAAAACAACAACAACAACAGACTTTCTAGTCCCTCCCTGTAAACCAGTCACTGAGCTATAGCCTTGTAGAGATCGTGGGATTTATCAAAGTGATTAAAGCCCGCCAACACACATATAAACACAAAACTGCTAACTCCATCATGCTGTAAGTAAGACATCTGCTGAAAACGTTGTATTCATTAGCAGGATTGCTGTACTGTTTAGTTGAAAAACATCCAAAACAAGTGTTTAAAACATGACGTTTTAAACAAGGACCCTTTAAGTGTTTGGGCTGGTAAGTTGATAAACCACCCAAAAAATGATCCGCTGAAATATAGAAGTTTCTTTCGCCATGCAATGTCTATGTGAAAAGTCTTTCTGGGCTATGGGGTGCAGTACCACCATCAGCTAAGCCCATGGTGGCTTTCAGACAATTTTTACTAGCAAGCTACCAAACACATATCATATTATATCTGGGCCAAATTGAATGTTATCAGCAAAAGACTGTCACATCTAGTGACGGGCAAATGAAGCTTTGGTGAAGCACTGAACCACTTGGAGGAATTGTTTTGAAAATGGGTTCATTACTAGAAGCTTCAGTAACAGAGCCGAGGCTGCATCTAAATTATCCCGACAAGATAGTGGACAGGAGACTAGTGACACACATGTATACTATAACAATGGGATATCATTCTTTTTTAAATAAAGATTGATGAATTTGTGTATTGTTATAGGGTAAACAGAGGATGTGCTGGGAAAATATGGCACAAGCTGGGTGTGTGGGATAGGGAACCCACATTTTTATTAAGGAACATTATCTTTTCCACACTTTTTGGACTGAGCCTGTTTCTTTAGGCTATTTGTTCACAACCTCTCCACATTTAGAGAAGCTTATGTCTAGCCAGTATAGAAAGGTGAGGGTACACCAGTGGGTCGTCAGAGTTTTCCAGCGGTGGAGCCGTCATGTACCTCCACTGTGTCTTCCATATTAATGAAAATAAATTGATACGAACAAGCTAATGATTGTCACTGTAGAGGCTGCTACAAACCAAATGCAACTTTTTTATGCTTTGAGCTACAATTCAGTGTCGAAACGAGGCGGTGCCCGTTGCAGTGTCAGCTCCTGACTAGTTTCCGTGTGGCGCTGGCGCTGCGCGCCAATCAGCTGATTCATTTTGAGAATGAAGCTGTTGCTGACGTCATACAGTATGTCACGTACCAAAGCAACCTTCGGAGCAGTGGCTCAAATAGAATTGCAATTAATGGTTTGAAAGCACGTATCGAAGCTTCAGTGTCGGACTGCCATCGCTAGTCACATCCCTCCATAGACTGTGTATATATTAATATTAACGGTCTATGCATCCCTCCATGATCCTCTGTACCAAATTTGGCGAATATGACCATCAGAGGGCGCTATAATCAACGTTTATTTGTCTAAAAACTCAATGCATTTAACTGGGAAATTTGCCATAGCAATATCTCTGCCACAGTAAATGCTATCAACACCAAACCTGATGATTGTTTGGCATGCCGCTCGGAGGCGTTGTACCAAATTTGGCAAAGATAGGCAATTGGGTGCCGCTATAATCAACGTAAGACGATTTAGCAATCCTGCAAGAGGAAATTCAATTTGCACTTTGTTGTTATTACACATAGGCCTGAATTACACACACTATGTATGTGGACTTGAACCAGCGATCCATCGGTTCCCAACCCAACGCCCTGCGGACTGAACTAGTGGCCCCACCTTCTCCCTTTTGAGGTTGACGCCAAACGGCACTTCTGTTTCATAACTTTATAACTTACTATAACTAGTACAAACATACTGTCATTTGGAGCTAAAAACTAACAGTGGCACCGTTCTGCTGATGTCTTTGTTGTCTTCCTGTCCCTTACAGAAGGTTTTGTATCCAGCCTTGAAGCCCAGAGTTTTTTGGGGTCATTGTGCAATTAATCAATTTTTACATGTAATAAATGTAAATAATTTGTCTGTTATATGAGTTATAATGTTTAATATGTTTATTTTGCACTGGATAACTCCAAATATACATATAACTGTTTTAGGCAACACAAGCTCGTGTGGCATTGCTGTGTGTTATGGTCCTACAATCTTTTTAACATAAAGTGACCTCAGTGCAGCACAAATATTCTAATAACCCAGTTTTTCCTGAAAAGAAATAAAGTTCATAGATTTACTATGGACAACAGGGTTGATGTTTTACAAGCTGTTATAGAAAATAAAACCAGACGGACCAGAGGTTGTCAAAAATCCTTTAGGGCTATGGGATATTTGCAACGGCATTGTACGGCCGACTCTGCGGCTCACACCTCAATATTTCCTGACGTTTGCCTCCACATGTTACGATTTGGATTCCGCTTTTGGGCGCTCGGCTGGTTCGCCGATGTTGACTCATGACCGGCACGATGACGCATGGACCCCGGTCAAAACTGCTTGCAGTTCCAGTTATTTTTTTAACAAAGTATCCGTCTCTTGTGCTACTCTCAGGATTTAGTGACTGTTTTAGCAAATATGATTATTATTTTTTTTTTAACAAAAGTTACTTACTGAACCTTTAAGGAGCCCATAAGATACTTTCTGCAGAGGAACCGGTAACTGGTTGACAATCAGGACACAGACTTACAGTTACTATATTATTATGTACTGTACATATCATGAGAGAAATATAAAATCACTATTGACTAACTAGAAAAGAGCATACTTACTATGTGATTAATACGAAAATATTTGGAACACCAGGGGGCGTAATACAACAACAAAATCATAAATGACTATTTTAAAGTGATATTAGAAATTACATTTTCTCAAAAACAAGATGTTCCATCTCAAGGAGTAAACACATTTGAATATAGAATGTGGTACTTTTTTAGTATTTTCTCAGTTTATTGCAAATTACTCAACTGTACTACATGTGCTCTTAATCCAGACAGGGATAAAGGATTATTACAGTATTATTCTGGGTATAAAAATATTCTAAACTGTGAAATAGTGTTCTGATGGTTTTATGATTCAGTAGGCAAATGTAGTTTACTAACGGTTTATTTTAAACAGTTTCTATACTGTATTTTTGAACAATATTACTAACATTATTCAGTGACTGAAATAGGGCTCACACGCAAAACCCCCTTCCACCAGCAGGCCTGTCCCGCTCCTGGCCTACATCAAGTGCAGTGACCCATAACAGAAAGAAGAAACATAATGGAAGCAGACGGTTAGGATAAGAGATGAAGGGTTTTAGCAAATAAATATAATACCTTAATTCCTGAAAAACAAAAGAAAAAGTCTATCCCTCCATTTTTTGTCACATTACTGTTAAAAGAAAAATAATAATTACAACAGAATATTACCATAACAACATCGTGGTTATATATATATATATATATATATATATATATATATATATATATATATATATATATATATATATATATATATATATATATATATATATATATATATATATATATATATAATCTTTATATATATAAAAATATATATAAACAATATATAAACATCTGAGACTTTGACTGAAAATCTTTGAACAAAAATACTATTATTTCAGTATTTATTAATATATACATCTATTCTAACATATCTAACATAACATTTATTTATGTGTTTATTCATTTAGAATTATAGTCCTCCATATTTTTTACAGTATTTGCAGGGGTTCTCAAAAATCGAAATCAAAAACCTTGGCACAGATATTCAGTCATTTGTGTGACTTTTCAAACAATGCAGTGTGAATTGATAAGCTGGTGGGCCATCTCCATGTTTCCGCTTGCCTGGTAGATGAGAGAGATGTTGAAGGCGATCTCCCTCCTCAGATCCACCTGATCATCAGGGATACCCTGAAGGGAGGACCAGTGATGAAAGGATAAAGAGAGAGGTAGACAAAAAGAGGAAACGATCTTGTAAGGCTACAATATTGAGGTCTACTAGAAAATTGTCTGTGGAAAAAACTACTGGTGAAAAAAATAATTCTGAATGTAGATCCATTCATCAATGTCCTGAATACAAGTGAGGGAGATTTTCTAAATTGAGTCACTACAATACAGCAGCCTGAGCACCCAAACATGGTTGAAATGCTTAGCTGATGTTGTATGTATACACACCTCCAGTTTCTGAGCAGGTAGTGTAAGTGCCTTCTGGTAGTAATGTATGGCCAAATGTGTGAGGCCCATCTGGTGCAGCGCTCTGCCCAGGTTGTACATGCTCTCTTGACACTCTCCACGAAGCTCCACATACCGCCAAAGAAAGGAGAAACCCTGAAAAGACACACTTATATTTAAGAAGAAAGGAATATGGTATGTAACTGTAAAGCTAAAAGAGGGACTATGACAAACACTGTACCTGCAGCACCAGTGTATGTCGTCTGGCAACATACTTCTGAGATGCCATGTGGAAGAAGGTGAGACCCACACAGAGGCTGTGGAGTGGGTCATTTGGGTGAGTCTGGAAGGCCTGAACATACTGCCCTAAAGACACAACATGTGTTAATTTGAATACAAATGGGAAATTATAGAGAAATATTTCTTAATGTTGAAATTACTGGTAAAAATGAGGAAGGAACTAATGGGAACCTGCTGCACGAACTAGTAACTTCATCCAGAAATCAATCACTAAAGGTAAAAACTTTTTTGGCATTGTAATGAGCCTGCAATTCACAAAAATATATCATATCTAGCGGTATTGTAAGAGCAACAAGACGACAATGAGCAAAACTAATGAGAAAAATGCTGAAACGGGTGTTTTCAAACCATTTTGTACTTAATTCACTAAAACATGCAGAACAAGTATGTTTGTTACCCAGAGCATGTTTGAAGCTCCCTGACACCATGGCGTTGTGTCCGCACAGGACACACAAGGCATGGTTATCAGGATGTTTTAACAGCAGGCGTAGACAGAACCGATGGTGACGCTGGTGTTGGGAGGTTATTGTCAGCTGAGGGAAATAAAAGAACATCTCATTTGTATACGTCTACAAGAACAGACACAGGAACAGCGTTAAATGCTGCTTGGTACTCATGTCACAGATTTTGGGTTTTACAGCTTTAATGTGGTACGTTGCATGATAGGAGGGTGTTTTCTTTATCACTTTATGAAAAGATAGATTTTTGTACACAGGGACATAGGCAGACCTGGTTAAATATATTCCAAAGCTGAGGCAGATCCACATTTTCCATCAGCATCAATCTGTTGAAAGAGAAAACAGAAGACAATTTATATTTTACTTTTCAACAACTGACATAAAAAGAAGCAATACAAGTGAACAATCGATTCACTGCCTAACTGAGCTGTAAATGAGTTTAGTCTATATCTACGACGTTCAACTTCAGGATTGCTCCGTTGTCGTCGGAAACTCTTTTCACTCTTTTCAGCTGGATGTCCGTTACCTTCAGTTTTGTTTGTGTTGGAATTTGAAACTCTAGTCGATTTCTGAAGACTATGGTTAACTGCGCCTCAGATCTCTGCAGGGTAAATCCAGAAATCTAGCTAGACTATTTGTCCAAGTTTTCAGTTTCGAGTCAACTAAAACAACTTTTAAATGTACACGTTCCACCAAAACAAGTTCTATCCAGAGGCTATTTTGCAGCTGCACCCTGTCTTTTCCAAACTTTTCAAAACTAGACTATGCATAAGTCAACCTAATGTAATTGTAGGCCTTGTAGTAGTTATGGTCGAGGATGGTGGCGGACAGGCCGAAGAACTCCATCTCCTTCCTCTTGGGCTTGTTGTCGTAGAAGGAGAAGAACTCCATGGCGGACTCTACTAGGAGCTCGGCCTCCTCATAGCGCCGCACCTCACATAGTGTCAGCACACAGCTCACCAACAGCTGCCACCAGTCTTCTTTTGACAGAACGTTGGTTTTACCTGGACACAGGGATGAGATTTTGCCATTAGTATAGCATCAGTATGAATTTTAATTAGGGCTGTACAATATGAGGAAAATATGCGATAACATTGTTTAATTTCATTCTGCATTTCTTTACTGTCAATATTCTGCTAAAAAACAAATAATATAATTAAAATTATAAATTTTTATAAATAATTTCTCTTTGCTTCTCTTCATAGTCGCCAGACTCATCTACAACCCTTATATAACCCTGTGTACATCAATGTCCCAGAAATGCTTGTTACTAACCTAGCTCTGGGGAGCTTATTCCCCAGAGCCCTTATGTTTTCTGTCGCCTAGCAGTTTTCCTTGGATTGGATTAAATTGTGGTTCCAGCTGTTGCTATGGGCCTGCTCCGCGCCCTGCTATGCCTCGTTACACCCTGCTATGCTCTGCAGTTCCCTGTTGCACCCTGTGATGCCCTGCAGTGCCCAGATACACCATAAACTACTACAACTACTATTTCTAGTCATAGTTGCATTATCTTTATTGTGACTATTATTGCCACTGTTCATCGCACCCCCAAGCGGCATCGTCAGACTCCGCCTACCAAGAACCTGGGTCTGTCTGAGGTTTCTCCCTAAAAAGGAAGTTTTCCTCACCACCCAAGGTTTCTCCCTGAAAGCCAATTTTCCCCCACAACTGTAGCACTAAATGCTTTCTTTTGGGTGAATTACAGGAATTGTTGGGTCTTTGTAAATTATAGTGTGTGGTCTAGACCTACTAAGTGTCTTGAGATAACTCTTGTAATTGACTTGAATTGTTGCTAGTTTCATTACATATAACAAGGTAGTGTCCATTACATTCCAAATATCTTCCTATGGACAATCTACCTAACATCAGTAGCCTGCTACTTCTAGCATTGTTTATTTGGTGAGCATGGAGTCGGCCATTCAGAAATTATTAATCAAGTGAGTAGATGAAAACATTGTGCGCATGTTCAACATGCTTTCAGTAATAAGCTGTGGGGCACATACATGCTGGCCCCATAGCCAATAAAACATAATAGCACGACCTACGTCAAGACGTTTTGAAACGTAATTTATGTAGTATGGGCATTGCTAACTGTCAGTTATGTTCGTTTGTTAGCTACTACTCATAGCAAGCCAAACACAGCAAAACAATACGAATCAACATAGGTGTGATTGGCAAAGGACAAAAAAAAAAGAAATAAATATTCTGCACCCATAACATAGCACACACACCACACACACACACACACACACACACACACGCACACACACACACACACACGCACACGCACACGCACACGCACACGCACACGCACACACACACACACACACACACACACACACACACACACACACACACACACACACACACACACACACACACACACACACACACACCAGTGTTGTCCAGATAGGCAGCTTCATGGTCAGCAATCTCTGGCAGCGTGTCCTTGGCCTTCCCCAGTCTCAGATGATTCTCACCTGACACGGTTACAGAACGCACACACACCTTAGCTCGCTGCATGGCCACCTAGGACACCGGATAAAACAGAATTTACCTCTCAACTGTTTTACTAAAAACCCTACGTACAGTATATGATCTAATATAATCCAGTGCCAGTATTTAGTAGCATTGTTTAAGTTTCACATTTTTTGTATGAAAAAATGGACTGTCTGTACACTTGATTCCACATTAGCTTTGACTAATTAAAAAATTTCCCTGGATAAATTATCCTCAGTGCATGTGGGTGTGTTACCTTAAGTAGCATGGAGATCATGGTGATCATAGCATCCAGGTAGTCATGTGTTTGTCCCTGAGTCTTTAGCAGTGTAGAACGATGCAGCAGAAGCTTTAATTCCTAAAACCAAAGTATATAAAGAGATATTAGTACATACATACAGACAAATAATCCAGGCCCTCTTTTAAAATCCATGCACTCAGGTTTCAATTGTTCAAAACATGACTGTAAAGTTATGCTTGATAAAAAATAAAACCAGAATCGAGAAACTCTACTAAATCTAGTTATGGTGTTGAATAATGGCAGAAAAGTTTTTTGCAGAACATGATGTCACAATAAAGTTGACCTTTGACCTTTTGGGTATAAAATGTCATCATTTCATAATTTTATCCTACACTTTTTTTTAAATGTCATAATTAGCATGTGCATTCTTGAGTGGTTTTCATTATGTGGTTTTATGGACTAAAATGTGTTTAGTGAGGTCACAGGGACCTTGACCATCAAAATCTAATCAGTTCATCCTTGGGTCCAAGTGGGCATTTGTGCCAAATTTGAAGAGATTCCATAAGGCGTTTATGGAAGAAAAAGACATACTTTAATAATCCCACAAGGGGAAATTAAATGCTTTCTAGGATATCACGTTTAGAACAATGGGACAGACATGAGGTCACAGTGAGCTTGACCTTTGACCAGCACAATCACTTTATTATTGAGTCCAAGTGGACCTTTGAGCCTAATTTGAAAAAATTCAGAAATATCACGTTCTAAAAAATTTCAGGAAAAAAAATAACTGATACGTCAAAATTCTGATAGTATAGTTATATATATATATAATTATATTAGATTTGCAAAAAAATGTGGGCTTACTATTAATAACTTAATGCTAAGAATAAGAAGACTAATGGTAAACCCAAATTGAGTTTACCATTAGTCTTATTATTTTTAGCATGGCCAAGTTTTCATCTTTTTATATATTTTTTTTCTTGCCAAAAATGGGCTTCCAAAAGAATATCTACGTATGATTGTTGAGTGAAAAAAGGTTTTGTGACCAAAATAAATCATTTTTTCAGTTCTAAAATATCAATATTCCAGGGATTCCATGACCAGGGGAAATAATGTAAAACTGGTGAAATGCAGTATCTAAGGCCTCTGAAGAACAAGATACCTGAAGATGCTTCACTATTAACCCATACAAAAACACACACGCTCTTGCCTTTTGTGCAGCTGATGAGTCCTGTGCCAGTGTGTCGCTGTCGTACATGGACTCCAGGGCCTTAAGGGCACACTCCGGCCGGCCCAGCTGCTGCTGCAGGGTGGCCAGGGAGAGCCGAGCCTCTAGGTGCTGCGGAGCCATCTCCACCACCTTAGTGTAGCTCTCTGCTGCAGCCTCCATGTGGCCCAGCGCCTTTAGACACTCTGCATGGTAGAATAGATGAAGGTGTGTACACAACAGTGTTTTCATTTCCTCTAATCAAATTGAGGAGTCACTATAAATCCTGTCTTGCACCTTAGCTGCAAAATTTCATACAACGGAGAACCTTTTGATGCAAGATTCTGGAAATACACTTCTCCTTTACCAAAAGGGTATAGTAGAGGTAGAACCGCAATCAATGAGCCTTGTAGCAATGTTTAACTTCCCACTCCCGCTGCTGTACTGCACGTGTTGGTGTTGTATTGCACATGTGTGAGGGGACACAGAGATATCCTGATTTATAGATAGATTTAAATAAATTAAACTTTTGATTTACATTTACAATTCTCCATGTCTCTCCCTCTGTCTGTCTCTTTATCTCACCCCCAACCAGTCAAGGCAGATGACCGCCAACCATGGGCCATGGTTTTCCTTGAGGTTTCAGCCTCTTAAAAGGAAGATTTTCCTTGCCTCTGTCGCCTAGTGCTTGCTTATGGTGGGAATTGTTGGGTTTCTGTAAATAATATCACGGTCTAGACCTGCTCTTTTATGAAAAGCGCAATGAGATAACTGTTGTTGTGATTTGGTGCTATATAAATAAAATTGAATGGAATTGAACTGATTTCTGTTGGTCCCACCTGCATGTCGGAGCCAGACGACAGCTAGGTTGTACTTCTCGGATATGACGAGGGCAGATAGCAGAGTCAGAGCAGACATGTACTCGCCCTTCTCCAAGTAGGCTTCACCTACATCCAGGTATAAGTCACCAATCTCCTCTGGACTCTGCTCCATCAGCGATGACACTAGTCCCTGTGAGGGGGTGGGTACAGAGCGGTGGAGAAAGATGTTATAGCCATTTTTAGTTTCCAAAAAGTTAAAACTGATTATCAATCTATATTTTTTAGCTTAAGGTAGATTGCATCAATGATGTATCTCTTTAACTAGGAAAATCATGCAAGTTGTGTTTACCTCCAGGGGCATGTGGACATGCAGGTGTATGAGGCAGACAATTAGCTTGGCCTTCAGGTCCACTGGGACACTGTCTGGTACCTCCACATCCTTAATTCCACCTGCACACATACATACAGCCTTAATCAGCATTACTATGCACAAAAAATAACAACAATGCATTTGTTCAGACTTGGCATTAACAAGCGTCTCGATGATCCGTTCACAAGTGGACAGCTCTGTACAGTACAGGGGTGAATGCAAGAGATGCATTGAGGATGCATTGAGATCCAATTGCTCAGACCACATTTGTTTACTCCTTAAATCAGATAAAGTAAACATTTTAGATAAATTTCCTATTCATGTGGACGTCGACAACGAGAAGCTTAGTATTGCATTTACTTAACTATTAGATCCGATTGTCTTCAGTCTGTGTTCAAAACCCACTCACCACACCCTAGAATAATACTGTAGCTGAATTAAAGAAATTTATTTCACCTGCATTTAATTCAGTGCTATGCTTTAATATAACAAAGGACTTCTATGTTAACTTGAGTCCCTTCCAAATCATTTTGTAGACATTGCTGGAGGCCTTTGGTTTGGTTTGGTTTATTCATGGATCCAAGGGATGACATGTAAAAGCAATTAGCAGTTTTTTCCAACATGGTCCCTGATGGAAGACAACAGGACATAACACATACAGCCCTTCTAAATAAAGCAATAAATTACCCAGTTCCCAGTCTAGAGTCTATTTTCCCCTAATTATCTATTCTATTTCACAAGTAAGCCCTAACTTTATGTTTACAATCCATTTTTTTTCAGCCATGTTAATTTTAAGTGGAAAACTATTTCATAAAATAATTCCTGTATAAAAACAGGATTTTCTAGCTTCACTATCCACACATGGCACCTTACATGAACAGACATTGGCCCTAGTCTCATGGTGATGTTGAGTGTGCACCATCAGAATCTGATATCCCAAATACTTTGGGGCTACACCATTAATGATACTGTACATACTGTATGAATGAGTTTAAGTTGTTCAACCTTAACATTTACAGGCAGGAACTCAACCCTCTTAAACTCATTTATTCCAATATGATACCTGGAAGGTTTAGATAGTATGAAGCAGATCATATTGTTTGCATAACCTGTACCTTACTTTTCATTTCCATCGGCAGGCCACTGAACCATGTTGAGCATGCATAGTCAAAATGGCACTGTATGAGTGCTAACATGAGGAGTTTTTTTTTTAATTTTGGAGTCAACAAATCCAAAGATCTATACCATTCCAAATAGTCCAAGTTGTTCTAAAGCATCCTAATTACCCTGATTCATTTTAATCAACTCAACAGGTGAAAAACAGAAGCTCTCTGCTGTTGGTTTGTGGACAGTCATGGTTAAGACAAAGGAGCTCACTGAGGACCTGCGGCGGCACATTGTGGCTGCTCAAAAGTCAGGGCTATAAGACCATATCTAAATGTTTTGAAGTTCCAGTGGCTACAGTGCAAAGTATTATTAAAAAATACAAGATGTGAAAAATCTCAGAGGACGTGGTCAGAAGTCAAAAGTGACACCTGTGCTTGCCAGGAGGATAATGAGAGAGGTAAAAAAAGAATCCAAGTATCACCACCAAGGCCATCCTGATAAAACTGGGCTCTGCTGGTGGAAACACCTCAAGGCAGACAGCCCAACGGATACTGCACACTGCTGGGTTCAACGGACGCAGACCTAGGAGGACACCCCTCTCCAGATAAGGCACACAAAAGCCCGCTTGGCCTTTGCAAATGCTGACTTCTGGTCTTCTGTTTTATGGTCAGATGAAACAAAAATGTAGTTGTTTGGCCACAATGATGTAGCCTTCATTTGGTGTAAAAAAAAAAAAAAAAAAAAAAGAAGCGTTCAACCCTAAGAATACCAATCCCCACTGTTAAACAAGGTGGTGGGAACCAAATGTTTTGGGGTTGTTTTCACCCGGTGGACCAGAGAACCTAATTACAGTAAACGGCACCATGATACATGAAAATATCATAAAATAACATCATCGGGCAGTCTGCAGAGAAACTTGGCCTTGCGGACCAGTGGACATTTCAGCACAACAAAGACCCAAAACACACATCAAAAGTGGTGAAGAAATGGTTAGGAGACAAAAACATTAATGTTTTGCAGTGGCCCAGCCCAGCCATTCCTGATTTAAATCCTGTTGAGAATCTGTGAGCTAAAGATCATTGTGATGGCAAGGAGACCCTCCAACCTGAAAGAGTTGGAGCTCATTGCTAAGGATGAATGGGCAAAATTACCAGTGGAGACATGCAAAAAGCTGGTCAGCAATTATAGCAAGCGTTTTGATTGCTGTAATAGCCAATAAAGGCTTTTCTATTTATTATTGAGATGGGTATGAAAAGTTTTGGAGATGTCACTTTTTGGTCAAATGTATTTAAAAGAGGAGTAATAATTTTTCTTATCTTTCTAAGGCCAAACTTGCTGGTTGAATAAATACAATTAATTAATTAATTTAGTTAATAAAGTAACTAAGTCAGAATTTGCCAGGGGTATGAATAATTTTACACACACACACACACACACACACACACACACACACACACACACACACACACACACACACACACACACACACACACACACACACACACACACTAAACTACTAACCCTGTATGGATGTGATAAGGAGAAAAGGTAACCATAAGGTTTCAGAAACGGGGAAACATTTGCATACTGAATTACGTTTTTCCAAAGAGATACTCACTGTTCTCTTCCGCAGCCATTTCCTCTACAGTCTTTGACTTGCCCTCTTCATTTTTCTTTTCTTGTTCTGCAGTAGTCTTCTCTGCCTCTTTCTTTTCTTGTCTTGGTACTGCAAACTCTGATTTGGATTCATCTGTTACCAAAACTATACCTGCAAACTGGACCAACACCTAGGAAAAAACACACAAAAGTAAATCACGGTTCAATTCACCTGTGATGCTCATCAGTAGGGATGCACCAATCCGATACAGACATTGAACCGATACTGACTCAAACAGCTGGATCATGCTTTAGTGAAAATAGAGGCCCATCTTTTCAATTATATGTTGTCCAAGTACACATACACGTGGGACATTAGGTGTCAGAAGCACGGCAGACACCGGTAGACCACATAGCCGAGGGAGCTAAAAACCAACATGTCTGCTAGTTGGAGAATTGATCATTAATTAACAATTCAGTAAATGTATGTCTGTTCTGAAGATTATCCAGCAGGACAGGTTGTGAGTTGCTGCAACAATATCTATGAATTTATGTTATATTTTGTCTCAAAGTTAGGAAAGTAATATTGAAGTAAAGCTAATGTTCCTTACACATAAAAGAATGGGCCCCAGGTATTGATATAGGGACTGAAAAAGTTGGATTGGTGCATCCCTAATGGTCAGGGACATCAGGTGCACAAACTGGACCGTTCGTAAATCCGGTGCCTGGATCCTGGTGTGCCAGCGCCATTCAACCAGTGATTCTTTTCATGTATGCCAAAAGAGTTGATGTGAATACAAGTCATTGGAATTGTACCTTGTACCTTTTATTAATTGCTTAAAGTATGATGTATTATTGTTAATTAAACAACCAACGATTAGAATTTATTACTAGAAGAATCCACTCTTCTCTGCTTTTCTATTTTTCATCTATTCATTGATTATAGAACTGGCTCAGATGTGCCTTGCACCAGCTCTTAGTTATGCGGTTATAGTTTTAGACGGCCGGGGGACTGAGATAACTGTTGTTATGAATTGATACTATAAATAAAACTGAATTGAATTAAAAACTACAAGAAATATCACCACGGCCATAAGATACTATAAATAAAACTGAATTGAATTAAAAACTACAAGAAATATCACCACGGCCATAAGCTCTTCTTTTAGACCTACAGTAGGTCTCATTATATGCCTCCAGTGTCAAATGGCACTTTGACTGCCTTGGCACCTGATAAGACTATTAGGGAGAATTTTACCAACGACCAAAAACAGGCATTGAAGTGTTTATCCAGGAATGAGTCCATTATCACAAAACCAGCTGATAAAAATAGCAGTGGTGGTAATGGGTAAGGAGAAATATGTTTAAGAAGCCTTATGGCAATTGGATAATAATATTGTCACAAACTGTCCTCTAATCCATTAAGCAACACACAGGATAAATAAATATTATTTTTTTTTTAAATTGACATCAGCAGGAAACCAATGGAGTGCCTTCTTGCTGATTTGCATCACGTGACCAAATCACAGCCTTTGCCATTCGGAAATCACATTAACATATTGCAATATTATTGCAAATTGAGTTCAGCCCTAATGTGCATTTATTAAAAGAAAATACACCTTTATTATCTGTCTCATTAAATGATACAAGCAAGTTTTTGCTAACTGCACAAAAACACACAGAGGTTACCTGCAGGGCCTTGTTGTACTGCCGATTGGCAATATAGAGTTCTGCTGCCATGTTGATGAAGTCATCGCTGACCAGGCTGGGGTGTCGCGCCAGAGCTTCATCAATTACACCCAGAGCTGAGGGCAAGTCATTACTTTCATAGTAACTCCTAAATAGGACAAACACACAAACACATACTTCACCAACATATAGTCCTGTCAGTAATGAAATACTGTGTTAGACCAGACTTCTGTGGATAAATGTGTCGATCTGGTTTAGATGTCTCTGTGTGTACTTTACTTGGCCATGTCCTTAGAGAGCTGCATGAAGTGCTCTCCATCCTCCAGTGGCAGCAATGATAGAATCTTGCGGTAGCCATCCATGCACTGTTTGTGCTCGCCCAGACGCATGTGAAGGCTGGAGCGCTCCCATACGTAGCGCACATTGGTGGGGTCATACTTAATGGCTGGATGGCAGGGGGAAAGAGGGAATGAAGTATATTAATAGTCGGGTTGCAAATAATTACTTTAATCAGTGATTAACCCGCCAATTATTTTCTTGATTAATTGATAATTTTTTGGTTAGTAAAAAAGTGATAAATAAATCTAACGTGTGAGAGAGAAAGCAGATTAAAAAGGTGGTAACAGAGAAGCTTCTTAAGGCCCTGACAAACCAAGCCGAACAGTCAGGAACGAGTGGCAACGAAAGTAGACTATGGCGTACCCTCACGTCGGCCTACATCGTCTCTGTCTTGGCCAAAAATTAGCAGGAATACATTGCAGAGACCACAGCTGATGGCCAAGTACCACCTATGTTCTGTGCATGCGTGCAAGGAAATAACTCCATGCCAGCAAGCGGCGGTAATCTCTTTCTCATTCAAAAAGGGAAACCAGAGAGAAATGTAGCTATGTTACCCACAACAGGGTGGCTTGCGGCTGAGAGATTGAGTGGTTGCGCCTCAACCACAAGATTGGCAGTTCTATCCCAGTCTCCTCCGGCCGCATGTAAAGTCTCCCTGAGGAAGACACTGAACCCCAAGTTGCTCCCCAGATGCTGTATCTATAGCTGTCCACTGCTCCTAATACTTAGGATGGGTTAAATGCAGTAATTCATTTTCACTACATTGTAAGTTTTTTTTAACAAACAGTGTATGCTCAAATCAGCAGCAGCAGAACCAGACAAAGCCTAAAGTCCCTCTGCTTTACACCCCCATCGGCAATACAGCGGCCACCGAGAGACAGCTAACCAGATTATCCATCTCTCGGGCTGTCATCCTTTCCCTCTGCAAAGTATTCTCTCTACGGTTGAAGCAGAGGGGCCAAACGGCCTGGTGCTTGCAACTTAGATAAAGTTAGCTTCCTACCCAACATGCCTTCATGCTACACTGGTTACAGAAAATTAGTCAAACAGAATTGTCACTAATCTGGCAAAAGCAATGTGCTTTCCTACGTTTTAACAAGACTGTGTGAAGTAAACATTAAGTTGTTACATTTCATCAATTTAGAGGCCAGCCGGCTGGCCTGGAAGCTAGCTTGCTTGCTAGGGGGCTAATTGTTTAGCAGTGCAGAGAGGAGGTGGTTTATTAAGCTCAGTCTGTAGGGAGTTGGGTTGGGAACCAGAAAGTCGCTGGTTCAAGTTCCCATTTGGCCCAAAGTATGGGGGTGGACTGGTAGCTGGAGAGATGCCAGTTCACCTCCTGGGCACTGCTAGGTGCCTTGAGCAAGGCACCAAATAAAGGGTATAAATTATAAATTTTATATCAAATTTAACATTTTTAACGTTACTAGGTATGTCTTTTAAAATACATGCTATTGTTGAAATAAATATACCTCAAGTAGTTATGTATATATACCTCATTTTATGTTTTCCATTACACCATATTATGGACATTATGTGCAAAACGTTATTGCAATTGTTTGAACCCATGTGTTTTTTAGAAGAACCATTCAAACGTCATTTTAGACCACTTTTGACAGCACTTGTGTGTTGGATTGATCAGATGAGATGGAAAATGAGGAGAGCCTTCTGTGTGTGCTCTCACAGAGGTTTGCTTGCTTTTCTCACTTCCATTTTCAATCTGAAAAGCTACTCACATTGGACTGTCTGGCGACAGCCGTTTTTTTTTTAGCTTTGACAAAACGATCTCTCATGTTTTTCCACACTCTCCAGCAAAATATTTTCCCTTTTCCCAGTGTGGCGTCTCTCTCTGACCACATATTTAAGGCTGTTTGACTCCCTGTGGTCCGTCCTGTGGTACAAACGAACCTGCTCATTCCAGCCGGTGTGCGGCCATGTTAGGCAGAGTTGGGGCCTTGATGATGTAATGGGAGAAATTACAATTATTTAAATTGTCATATTTAAAGCAACATTATGTAACAGTTTCAGAATCATCTTGATGGTACTCTGGCTTGTGCCTCTGTCATACCCACTACACGACCAAATGGCTGTTTTTGCAGTATGTAACTTTGGTGGCCTGAACAATCTCCGGGAGAAGTTCTGTGATGCTTAACGATACTACCACTGAGTTTGCTGAAACATGATAATATTTTATAATGGAAATGCATTTTGTATGCCCATTTAAACAATGACATTTAAAATGGGTAAAATATAATAACTAGTGATTGACAAAATATACTTGAACAGCCTCTTCTTTAAGTTTGAATGCTCTGAAACCCTCTAGACCTGATACACGACACACGCGCTATTGCCTAAACAGACTGACTGGTCATATCTTTTGTGGACATTGTTACAATGGTATAGCACTTAATACACGGATCAATGAGATCACCTCTGCCTGCTGTTTCAACTAATGTTTCATAGTCTGTCTCTGACCAGTGAGTAACATTAGGCCTATAGCTTGATGCAGAAGTAAACTGTTCTCTTTGATGGGCAACACATAAACAATGAGTTATCAATGATATTGGTACTAAATATTTGTGCAAGAGAAATGTTAACGTTACTGTTGTTTATTGTGGGTGTCTTTATATATTCTCTCTCAAGGACAATCACTGCCAGAACAGTTTGCCAGAGCTGATGATACTGCATTCAGAGCCAGAGTTGTCTGCCAACACAGGAGCCCTGGACAAAGTTTTGAATAAAATTAAATATATAACTGAACTAAATTTAAATATATAACAGGCATTTGATTAAAAAAAATCTGAAATATAATATAAAAGGTGTGCAAGGCTCAACCGGTTTAATTTTATGCTAAGCAGACAAACCGGCCTTTGTCAATATGGCACCCCCTGGCAAATTAAAAAGAAGTAGGAGTGTCATCATTTTAAATGGAAAACATTTGAAAAGGCTTTCGATTTTAACTATCAAAATCAAAAGCAGGATCACTGACTCACCAGTATTTATTATTCTCTCTAATGGTGCACTTCTACACTGCCATCATTGAGTCCATCCTCACTCTATCATCATCTGGTACACTGCTGCCAACCCCAAGGACAAGGGCATACTGCGCACTTTAATTTTTTTAATTTATCAGTCTATTTTTTTCCTTTTTTAAAATATAGTAATAAAGTTCTTATCTTAATGACGCAGCAAAAAACTCACAGGCGCCTGGAACTCCGGGCAGGGGGTTCTGTCAGCCAAGAGTTACCTTCACCCCGTGCCTGTCCAAGCCAACCCAGAGCTGGTTGCGGGGCACCACCACTAGGGCAAAGGCGCCCACCAAGGGTCAGCCAGTGCCGGGAGATGAGGGAACCACACTGAACGGCCATCCGAGGGGCAAGTCTAATCCCCCAGGTAACCAGCGCAGACCACACCGATTGAGAAGTGTAAAAATATTTTCGGTTCATTATGAAATTTTGGCCGGCCGACCCAGACTGTAGGTAATTAATGTGAAACACTGGATTGGTCATGAGAACCGTTTTCCGTCTGTATCAAGCAGCAAAAAAAGTTGTAACATGACGTGTTTGAGTTAATTTGCCTTACTTGACATTGTACGTCCTGAGACTATAGTGCATGTTGAAAACAATGCTGAAAACGATATATCATACAGCCCTAGTAGACATATATATTTTGACTTTTTAATGCCAAACTGACCCTTTGAGTAGCAGACAATGGCCTGTCGGATGTTGTCTTGCTCCAGAGACATTTCTGCCAGTCTGATCCACTCCTCACAGTCGGAGGGGTTCAGGTGGGCGGCAATCAGACCAAACTGCAGCGCTTTGTCCATGTCTTCATCGTCCTCGTAGATCATAGCCAATGTGGAGAAAGGCTCATAGGCCAGAGGAGCTGGAAAAAGGGAGACTGATTTAGATAAATGATAAATGTAAAAGTTGATAACTCCAAAAACACACACATGTTGTTTCATACCCTGTCTGATGATCTCCATACACATCAAGATGGCGTCGTCTTTCTCCCCTCTGGCATAGCGGATGTTTGCTTCTCCCATCAAGCCTCTCAGAGCTCGGGGTAGCTTACTGCGATGACGGCGCTCCTGGACAGTGTAGAAGAAGAAATACCAAACCGCTTTTGTTTAATTTGATCCTAATAATCCCTTTTCTGTTCACTAATCAAACACCTACTGTTTTGTATATTTTGGCTAAGCCTAAACGATTTTACCTAACCAACAACCTAACAATCCTAATTTAATCTGCCTTTTTCCTTGCTTAGTGCTAAAGGAAGCATTTTACTTTGATCACAGAGTGATTAGTTGGTGCAGACATTATTAAACCTATGCAAATCTACTTAGACTGTCTGTCTGTTCTGTTGCTTCCTGTGACCGTGTATAAAACCCTGGTCCAGAAATTCATTCTGGTTAAAGAATTCTACAGCTTCTTGTGAAATTCTTTTTCCACTTTACAGTGAATAAAACTCATTTGAACTAGCCACTGAATTGGACCTGAGATAACTTTTTCTTCCACAATATACAAAGAATAAGAGCTGGAAAAATACACATTCACACTATTCCCCTCCACCTCACCTTCATCATCTTCTTGTTTTCTCGGTTCAGCTCCATCTCCAGCGCGAACACGTCCCCCACCGTCACATCCTCCTCAGACAACTCACTCTTCTTTCTGTTTTTCCGTCCTTTCCCTCTTTTACCCCTTCGCCTCGGAATCTTCTCTGTCTTCTCCACCTTCATCTTTCCCTCTTCCTCTTCCTCCACCTTGTAATCCTCATCATCTTCATCATCAACATAGCTCAAGCTGTCCTCCTCTTCGGAAGATGGTGGTTCTGGCCTTTCTCCCAGCATGGAAGCAAAAGCCAGCTGGACCCCAGGGCTGACACCCTCCTCTGACAGGAATGGAGAATGTAATTAGACTGTATCTTTAACCTACCCATCCCACACAGCCTTAGCCATAAGAACTTTACTTTATTATTTCATACGTACATTAGGCACTAGTCACTTTGAACAGAACACTATAAAAAACTAAGGGTGTAAATCACAAGTTTTTCCCGATACGATATTATATTGATTCTTTGGACAACAATACAATATTTGCCGATATCTCAAAGTCTGTCACGGTACGATTTTCATTCAATTCAGGAACCTGCGATCAATATCAAGACAATATCATATGCAAATTGAACACAGTTACATATATATCAACTCAAAAAATTTGATTTGTCAGTTGTATAACTTAGCTCTTCCAGGCATTTGAATGAAAACAAACCATTCATTTTAATAAAAAAAAAGAATAAATATAAAAGTATGAATCTATTCACTAAGGATAATCAGATGATATGTATCAATAATATTAGATTGTAGATCTTTGAATCAATATATTGATCCAGATCGATGTTCAAATCAGGCTCAAGCTCATTATTCCCTTAGAAAGGAGAGAGACATTTTTTTTTACTGTTTTTGTATTTTTAAGTTTTTTTGTTTGTGTATTCCTCCTGAAAGTGACGTGAAATGTTAATTTGTTTTATTGTTTGATTTATTTTACGCATCTGAGTTCTTTTTTTTTTTTTTACTGTAAGATTAAGGGGAGAAGAGCTTGGATGTTAAACAGGAGCTTATTCATTATCATTATATGCTCGTGCATTCACTGATTTATTTGCATTTGTCAACTCTGACATTTGCTACACGCTGCAGTACAGCTCCCTCACTTGGTCAAGAGAGGCAATGTTAGAGATGACAGAGAGAGAAGACAGCTTCTTTGAAAAAGAAAATACACATTGGCTACTAAATATATAACTATTTACCTCGTAACAACAAATAGTGCTTGCGTGTGTTGTGAGCTTATCTGCCTCTGGCCTCCTCATCACTCAATATTTTCCAAACTGGGTGTTAGATACTCCCCTTTCAATGGAAGTCTGATCACCTTAGATATTTCAGTGTAAATTGTAAAAAACTATGCTTTGTCAGGTAAAATACTAAATAATTTAATCCACATTTTTAATTAGATAAAAACACATTGCTCTCTTTAGCAAAGATGCAAATACAACATCTATCTAGATTTGCATCTGATTTGTAAGTATTAGTATTATAAGTATTAGGTCTCATTCAGAACAAGACTTTAAGTGGTCAAAAAGATCAACTGACATCAGTGTCCCACCACTTCTGAAACTAAATATATGTCCTGATTAGCAGCAATGCACATTTAACAACCCCACCAGTGTCAGGCAGACAGCGGTTTTACCGATGTTCCCCAGGACTTGTGCAGAGGTAGAGGGCTGAGCATCATCCTCCACACCTTCAGCAGATACCTCTGACTCCTGAGAGAGAAAACAAGTATCAACTTTATGTTACCTTAACACAGAGGTGGAATGTAACTACCGTAAATACATTTAAACAAGTAATTTACTTAAGTACAAATTTGAAAGTCTTTTTTTCATGCAACTTACTACTTCTACTCCACTACATTTCAGACTATTTGATGTTTTGTCATTTTTCATGTAAAAGTTTTACTTTTAATACTTTCAGTACATTTTGCTTCTCATACTTCCCTATCGTTACTTTAATTTAACATTATCAATGCAGGACTTTTGCTTTTTTTTTTTTTTTTTTAACTTTTTGTTGTTGATTATGAATGACAAAAAAACAATCATACTAGGAGAACATAATTTACATTTACAACACTGAAAAATATAAACAATGATAACAAAACAATCACCACAAGCAACAAAGATACACATTTGTATAAACAAATAAATAAGATTAATAAGCATATTATAATTATACAAGTTAGGTCCAGTGCAGCTTATTGTTGACTATTCATTACCAAAAGCCAACCTGAGGGGACCGCTCTTACAAAATCATCATAAAGCAAGGTTCCTTACAGTACATTAGTCAGCCTCTCATGAGTAAGAACTGATTTATTATACCAAATTGATTTTGTAGGTGGATGTGCATCAAGCCAAGCATGCAGGATTAACATGCGAGCAGCACAAAGCATCATATTGAGTAGTTTTGCCTTTTGACCAGATATAGAGTTTACACCAACAATATACATTTCTCAATCTCTGTCTGAAGATAGTACCAAAATACTTCGATCACAGAATATGACCACCTTAAATGAAAATAAGTGCCTACTTCTTTATGGCATTTTCGACACGTTTCAGAGCATGAACCATAACATTTATTACGTATTTCAGGAGTACTATGTAATTTGTTAATTATCTTATCTTGTGTTTCATGTGACTTATCTGAACTAGTATTTTGTTGGCATTTAAAAAAACTTTGCTCCAGATGTGGTCATCCAGGGGTTTAGCAAACTCCTTTCCCCAGCTATGTTTAATATTAATTTTAGTATCATCGTTCAGATGGTAATTCATAGAAGTATTCACTGTCTTGCCTAGTGTGGCTGCTTTTATAATAAGGTCCTCAAGGATTTTAAGCTTTGTCTCACTTTTATAATATGGAATGGAGTTAAGATAACTTCGTATCTCTTCTTCCACCACTGCCTAAATAACAATGTATATTTTGAAAGAAGCTTTTTTTAGAATATTATAAAACAGTCCAATGCTAATTCCTAAACACAAAGTTAGCATAGTGATAGTGTTGTAGTAAAGTCTGACAAACAAATGTTAACCAATGCGTCAGCTGGCTAGCTAGCGAGCTAGCTAAGCTAATTGTGGGGGGTTTGCCGCTTTAGCTAACTCGCTAAAAATATCCATAGTTTTGATTTAACTACCTTGGCTTTCCGCTCATCTCTCCGCTTGTCAAACTCCTCGAATGTTATCCTCCCCTCCAGGTAGTCAATTAACTCAGCGCTGAAACCAGACATCTCTGGCTGTTACTGTGTCAGTGTCTCTGGCTGAAGCTGACTGACGGCACAAGTAACGCTTCTTCAAACAAAATGCGTCATATCACACTAAAGCAGTACAATCATATAAACTGCTAAGAGAAAAAGAGACCCTCAATACTAACGGCTCATGAATGTATTATTACAGTGACAGCTGTACTTGCAGTAAACACAGATCGCCCGCATGTTCTTCTACTTCTTCTTCTACTACTTCTTCTTTTTTATGGTTAATTGGCGGTTGGCAAACCAACTTAAAGGTGCATTACCGCCACCAACTGGACTGGAGTGTGAACGAGAGATAAATTCAGGAAAATAAAAATGAAAATTCCGCTCATATTTATGACTCCGTTTAGTTAACATTTGTTCTCCTCACTCCTCACTGGGGGAACCAAACCATGCCAGTATGCTGAAGGTGAGGGTGGATTGAATGAAACAGTAGTAAAATGTATTGATTTGTTGCCTGGCAGTCGTCGTAGCTTCCAAAGAAAGTAGCCTACAGGTGTTGTTATTTCTTAAAGATGTGGTTTTTGGGTTTTTAAACAATTTCCTCACTGAAAAAAGTAAAGTCTAATAAAATTGCTAGGCATATATAATATCAAGGCAATTGCTGTTTGTAAAAAAATCCCACCTTGTTGCTCCTAAATGTTGTTTTGTTTTCTTAAGCTCTTTTGCTTTCGACTTGAACTTTTAAATTAATACCCCTTTTTTGTTTGATCTCTTTTTTTTTCATTTGCACTGACATTTTTTTGTACCTATTGATGTATGACGGTCATCACCAGGAATAGAACTCAACAGTCCCGTCCCTCCTCCGAGAGACCTTGGGTTCCAGAAGTAAATTTCCCATTCATTCAAGAGTTTTAGACCATGCCTTAGGCTAACAAGCTACGACATGACTCATAAGCATACAACATATCATTTTGAGTGAAAAACAAAGAGAAAATCACAAAAAAGTTTAGGGTACAAGACTGTGAACATATTTTTATTTCTGAGAGAAGGAACCTCAGCAGTCATCCAGCAACCTGTGATGTCAGCTGTTATTCAGCAACCTGTATCTCCCCAGCAACCTGTGTTGTAGCCTGTCATCCAGCAGCCTAATAATATTCCCACAGCATTATTACCTCCACAGACAGATGTTTCATATCTTACTCAAGCGGTGTAAGACACAACAGCCCTACACAGACTCCCAATGCCTGAACCTTCTGTATTTACTGGTGATCTAGTTGAAGGCTTAATTCATATCACTCATAGACAGAAAGAACATCTCATCAGCAGATAAGTTACATTATTTGAGAAAATACATCGGGGGCCCAGCTCGAAAGACACTTGATGGCATCTTTTACAGAAATGATGATGAGGCCTACAAAGATGCATGGAACCATCTCAACCATAGATACGGTTCATTCATTCATTAATCAGAGAACATTTAGGGAAAGAATGACAAAGTGGCCAAAGATGCAATCCAAAGATTCTGAGGAATTAAGAACATTCGCTGATTTCTTACATGCATGTCAAGACGCCATACTTCATATCAAAGGCCTGGATATTTTGAATGACTGTGAAGAACATCACAAACTGATACAAAAGTTACCGGACTGGGCAGCTGCACGATACAACTGCCATGTCACTCAAGTCATGAAAAACAAGCTGGAATTTCCAGGCTTCCAGGATTTTGCTGCCTTCATGTTAATGGAAGAAGAAATTGCATGTAATTCAATAACCTCTTTTCAGGCCCTTCTTTTCTCAGAGTCACCTACAGAAAGGTGGTATCCTAAAGACTAAAAGACTAAATCCAGTGTGCTGCATACACAGACAGTTATACATGTTGAAACCAGTGTCAGGCTCAAATCATGGTACCACAGATGAAGAGGCTTCCACACTGTCACTTTATGTGGATAATGAGGACCCATCTTCCAACACCTCTATGATAGTGCCAGTTTGGGTTTCCTCCATCAGCAATCCAGGCACAGAAATGTTTGTTTACACACTGCTTGACACTCAGAGTGATTCAGTTTTCATCAACAAAGATGTCAGCCGGATCCTTCAAGCGAAGACTCATCCTGTAAGGCTAAAGTTCACAGCCATGAAGGGACGAGCTGGTGGACAATGAAAGGGTCTCAGGTTTGAGACTACGTGGTCACACCTCAACAACTCTCATAGATCTCCCCCCTTGACTGTTTTGGATCCAGCTGGCTGATTCATTATTATACAAGCCTCGTTAATAGACCAAGACTTGATTCTTGTGAATTTATATGGTCTTAATAATGGTGACCAAACTTTTCTAACAATGTATTTTTATAAATTCCTTCTCTACAGGGTGCCATACTAATTTAACTGCACCCTGGACAACAAAACTTGACTGCTCTTCAGGCATAGATCTAACTAATAATTCACCAGTTTATGCAGGAACCTAACCTAATTGATATTTGGAGAGTAGAAAACTCCGCAAAGAAAGAGTGCTCTTGTCATTCAGCTACACATAATACTTATAGTCGCATTGATTACTTTCTTATGTCCAAATCGCTTACTCCTAATGTTAGTGGTTGTATTTACAAGAGTATTCTCATTTCTGACCATGCTTTACTTCTGGTTAATTACTCAGCTTCTTCTGCTGTCCAAGGAAGAACACTTTGGCGCCTAAAGCCACAGTGGCTACAAAATCCCAAATTCCTTGTCTATGTTGGGCAAAATATTGATGACTATTTTCAGTTGAGCACAACAGAAACATCAGCCTCAATAAGATGGGAAGCTATCAAAGCTTTTACTAAGGGTCAAATGATGAGAAATACAAAATATTAATCAAATGAACAATATCTATGTATATTGAAGCTGGAAAGGGATATAAAGGAACTTAAATTAGAAATAACTGGTGATAACAAGAGAGAAAAAACTTATATAACACATTATCTACCAATAAAGCCTTGGTAGGCTTAATTAGACTGAAGCAGACCTATTAGTATCAGGGAGAGAATGCAGGGAAATTACTTGCATGGCACTTAAAAACACAACAAAATGAACAAACTGTCATAGACTGCTAATGGAGACAAATCGTTGGATCCTCAAACTTCCACCAAACTTGTGTAACACACTTATAATTTGTATACTGAAACCCGTTAAACCAGCTATCGACCAATTTCACTGATTAATTCTGATGCTAAAATAATTGCTAAACTATTGGCACAAATGCTTTAAAGATACCTGCCTTCTCTAGACCAAAATTGATTTGTTATTGGACATCAAGCTTTCTACTGTGTCCGCAGGGTTCTCAATATTATTCATGTGAAGACAGAACATCCTGACACAGCAGTGCTCTCGTTGGACGAGCGAAAGCATTTGATCAAGTGGAGCATCGTTATCACCACGATTACTAATTGGATTAAAGTTTTGTAAAATAACTCGATCACATCAGTATTAACTAACAATATTATATCCAAACCTTTCGAGCTTCTGAGAGACAAACGCCTAGGATGTCCCCTTTCACTTGTTCAGTTTGTGATGGCAATTGAGCCCTTGGCTATTGCCATTAGGAGTAATCAGAATATTACCGGCATTAAAATAAATAGTCTTATTCGCGGATGATATTGTAATTTTTTTATCCCACTTAGAACAGTCGCTACATCACTTGTTTAATACCATTACTTCTTTTAGTAAGCTTTCCGGTTACAAACTTAATGAATTTAAATCTGCTATTCTTTTCCTTAAGTATTCTGAAAGAGTGAATCCCCCAGTTTAAACACCATTCAAAATAGTTAGCGTTAGCTTCAATTATCTTGGTATTAGAATTACCCCTAAAGTTGATGATTTAGTAGAGGCAAATTATAATCCAGAATCTTTTAATAGATGGTCCATGTTAAGAATTTCCATGATAGGGCATATCAATTTACTTAAAATTAATATTCTTCCGAAATTTCTTTACCTTTCATTTCATTCCTCTTGGCCCTCCTATTCATTTTTGTTCAACATGAAAAGCATGTTTTGTAATTACATTTGGAACAACAGATGCTTTGTTTATCTTTGCTTTATGTCTCCTATGATAGAGGAGGCTTGAAACTCCCAAACCTCCAATGGTACTATTGGGTTGCCCAACTTACTACTGCCTCTTGTTGGTTCTCACAAGAAATGCCACGTCCCTGGATGAGTTTGGAAAGAACTGACGTCCCCTCTACCACTCAATTCATATTTATATTCATCTAATATATGACACATATGTTAAAAATTTGATTAATTCTTTAAATTATTATTTTTGTGGCCTGTTGATCTTTACAATGTTAATTTCCTATCCTGGGCTGGGACACACATTCATATGGTTTCATGGACTTATTGGACTTTAATTTCCGTATTTTCCAGACTTAGAGTCACACTTTTTTTCATAGTTTGGCTGGTCCTGCAATTTATAGTGTTTAATGTTTTTAAATGTTAATTCATACTGAAAAGATTACAGCCATCTACAGCCGTGAAAGGGCGCTCTAGGCTTGTGACAACTATATGCTGCTCCTAAAGACAACTGAGAAAGACTGAACACAACAAAAAGCCCCCAAAAAGAAAATCCTTTTCTGCAGATCACAAACTGCAGGTAGTAAAATATGCAGCCGAAAACAGTAACAGAGCAGCAGAAAGAAAGTTTGGAATGAGTGAAAAAGTTGTGAGGGACAGGCGAAAAGGTTACTCTTACTGTAATGAAGAAAAACTAAGGAAGCTAATCGCGGGGTGAAAGTAAGATGGCCAGAGCTGGAGCACAGATGGGTGCTTGAACAACATGCTGCTGGGAGAGGCTTGTCAACACTGCAGTTACTTCTCCACGCCCTGGTAGTTGTTCTGTGTTCTATTGTGTAGTTGAATAACTGTTAATGTGTTACCAATAACATACCTGACACCTACCGTATTCAGCCTGTTGTTCTGTGTGCTAAATGTCTGTACTTGGTCTTGGATTTTGTAAAATACATTTCTAATTAAATGCAACATATAGTCCAGTGCGACTTATGAGTGTAGCTGTCCTCAATTTAGGTCATCCTGTTTTTTCCTGCATCCACCTTGTGTGTGTGAAAGCCAACGGGATTGAAAAAGCAGCCGCTTCAGTGAAAAACCATTACAGTGTACATTGATGTTAAAATGTATACAGGCTGGCAGGACGGTCTGACATGTTTTGCACGGCCCTTTGCTGTAGGCCTATGTTCTCTTGGTAAATGTGAGATGGTTGAGTCACACCATAGACAGTTAAAGAAATTGACCAAAAGACCCAATTGCTCTGGACGGAGACCAGTGAAGGATATTAGAAGCACTTTTCCAGTGAGTGCTGAGCGTTACTGAGCTTGAAGACGTAGATGTCATGTGAGCAACCTGTCAGTAGCAACCCAACAGTAGCAAACAAAGCACGTGAATTATTGTTTCTGGCAATAATGTCAGAGAAGGACTGCCTTGCATTCCTCAGTTCCAAATTATAAATGCAAGGACTCTCTTTATTGGTGTTATAATGGACCTGGAGATTAGTTCTTTGCCACCTGCGTTCAGCTTTTCAACACTCTTGTTTTCCTGTTCTCACCAGTACGACATTTCTCCTCCAAGGAGATCTTTTGTTACCAGAGACAGCTTTGACCTTCGTGGGAGCGATGGCATTAATAACATTTGTAATTTTACGGTTGAAATTATCTACAAGTCTGCTCATTTAATCAGGTTTTTCCTTTTAATTTAATTACTGTCCGTACATACTGAGCATTGTCATGCTACCCAGAGAAAGAAGCCTTTTGATTTGACAGGGGAACTCCAAAGATTTTACACATTAAAGTCTGTGTACAACTTTTGGGGAGTACTACTGCATACAAGTTGTTTAAAGGTTTTGGGGTCCCAACGGAGCTGCACGAAATCTGCTGACAGTGTCAGTTAAGTCTGAAGACTACACATTTGAAAATGAAAAGAATCTGTTCATGCTGAGTTAAAAAGAACTGTTTTACCAGACCTGTGTTAGGCTGGCGGCTCCACACTACATTAGCTGCTAATAGTATAAAACACCTTAATCTGCCCAGCCGAGTGAATCAAGTTTGTTTTCTTTAAATGTCCCACAATGTTATAGGCGTGCAATGCTAAAACGGTGTGCTCTTTATACGATGACATACCTTTTCTCTAGTGCCAACTTTAGTTAATAGAAACAGCAGTTGAGAAACTCCTTAAACACAAAATGCCCCAGAATGTCTCAGGCCCATTAAATAGCTGCTCTGCAGCTTTCAATCATAACATGGTTTTCATTAGCAGATGTAGTTTTCGATAAGACCTACAATTTTACCTTTAACCTTGAAAATAAGATGATCATCATCTGCTGATATAGATCATATGATATGATAGAGATCACCTACTACATAAAGTATATTCTCAACGTCAGTACATCACATACACAATGTACCACCAGAACCAGCACATCATTTACCATAGACCACACATCAACACTATGGTCACTACTAAAACAACGGCAGCAGAGCCAGATTCTCTGCAGCAGTGATGACCTTTTGGTGTGGACAGCCTCATCCTGAGCTGAAGCAGTCTGATTATCTTCCATCTTGCGCTTTTAGGATATTTGAAACAAAACAACAGGGTAAGTACAGAAATCTAATAAATAAATGAATTAATACAAAAATAAAATAAACCTGTATAGTTCAACATAAAGATGACCGTTGAAGTTGACTGAATGCATTGAATACATTTTACTTTACAACCGCAGATCTTAACTAAATACTTGAATAAAGTTAGGAATACGTGGGAAAGCTTTATTGAAAGCAAACGTGTTGCATACACAACCTTGCTTAAGTAAGAGTAACCAATTGTATCATCAGATTGTATTTGTGTATGAAAAGTTCCCACTGCCAAAAGCACCAATCTGATGACGAGAAGAACTTCTCACCTTGGTCTGAGTTGTGGATAGGGGTGGGCTTTTTTGGTTTTCTGGAACAATGACCTCATCCTCCAGGCAAGCTGATGGAGTGTGAAGGTAGGGCGTTTCCAGTATGTTCTGCTGGGAATTCCTCATCCTCTGATATATAATCAACTATCTCCAGAGGGGTGGAGTTCTGACCAAGAGTGTATGGCTGCGGCCTGGAGCGTCCCATGTCATCCGTCCCGTCTCATGCGATCTCGTCTGTCCAACGGTAAATTCAGAGGGTCAAAAATACGAAATTGCGAATAATTTTTATAACTTCTACTTTTCAAAATAAAAGCTCACATCTAGAATAAAACAATATATCTCTTTTACTTTTCAAAGTAAAAGCTCACGTCAACTATCATGCTAATGAGTAAAATATTTGGTCTTTTTTTAAATATTTAAAAAAATATGTTCGTCTCTAAAATAAATGCAGATTATAGGCAAACTAAAAAATTCCTTCTATGGCTGTACTTTGATCCAAGTTGCAGCCATAGAAGGAATTTCTCTCCCGGCAGAGTGGTCAAGTGGTCAAGTGGTCAAGTGGTTTTGTTTTTAATTTTTTCCCCTTTCATACAATACAACACAAAATACAATAGAACCGCTGGCGAAAGTGGAAAAAAATACAATTGCATTGTGGCCGAAGGCCGTGGCAGCAGAGATACGCAGTCGAATGCAGGACGGGTCCCAGAGACCCGAAGGCCGAGGCCGCGGTAGTAGAAAATACAACCGCATTCTGCCCGGGTCCCAGAGAACCGACAACCGAGGCAGCGCAAGTAGAGCTATACAATATAGAATATAAAATAAAGAGTAAAGAGTCATGGAAAGAGCGTAACATGTTTATTTTTGTATTCTTGTTCTTGTGTGTGCAGATCCTTATTATCCCTCTTCAGGAAGTCCTGCCGTTAGTTGGCAGAAATGGTTGCGTCGCCGATGTAAGTTTCATCAAATGTAGGCTACGTTAATATGGAACAACTCAACCATAACATTCAGAAATGAGCAAACTGTATTTATGGCAAAATTGTTACTTTAACAGTTTTTAACGTTTTTCAATTGACTGCAACAAATGTGGTCACGAATTTACCCGTGACTCCATCTGGAAAATTATTCGCAATTTCGTATTTTTGACCCTCTGAATTTACCGTTGGACACAACTCCGCATGAGACAAGACCGCATGAGACGGGACGGATGACATGGGACGCTCCAGACTGTAGCCATACCCGTCTCGTTCTGACTGGAGGGCTTTGAGCCGATGCTGGATGTGGCTTGAGGAGATGAGGAGAGTCCAGATGACACTTTATTTGGTGACAACCTGACAGCCTCGTCCATTTGTTGATCTGAAACTGGGTGGACCTTCTTCTCCAGTAGTGAACAAAAGCAGCTCCACCACGGCGACTTCTGCTTTTGGACTTTGATGTATGTTCATCTGTCATTAGGTCATCTTTACTCTTACAATCTGAATGTTTCTGTTTCTCAAATTGTGTAAGGAGGGATTTTATTACCCGGATTACCAACATCTTTTTGCACAGTCTGCAACTTGTGAGCTTGCAGGTATCAGAACAGACATGAGAGGATCCTCCACTCTGCAAGGATGGTATGGTTTCTGACAGAACCAAGTTGACCTCATCATTGATTGCTCTCATAATGGCCTCTGTGAATTTTGGTGTGATGCTAACAGAGGTGTCTGTACCAATCACTTCACAGTAAGTCTCGCTGAAAGTGGTTTTCAAACTCTGCTGGAGGGTGTCCTCGGTGAGAACAAAGTTCTGGCCAACTTCCCCACATGCCTGGGAAGAGGTGGGACTCCTCCTTGTCAAGGTAACGTGTGGGGGAGCAAATTCATTCATGGCTTGTGATAGAATAACAGTGATTGTCTCTATGACGAGCCTCAGCACCTCCGCACAGTTGTAAGCCAGCTTCTCCTTCACATCAGTGTTATAAACACATTTTCTTATTTCTCTCAGATCCCTTAAAAAGACAAAAACAGTGTAACAAAGGTAAATCACAAAACAAAAATATATATAAACAAATGTCAATTATATTCAAATGTTGGCAGTAGTTTCTGTGAGGAAATAAAATCCCTTGATCAAGGTGTAGAAGATGTTTTTAAGGCCAACAAGCTCCATTGTCCTCTTGAAAACCCTCAGGATGTCTTTCCTGTTCAGAAGGTGGGAATGAGCTGAGGGTGGGTTGTTTTGAGGCTTCTTTCTCTTCTGGTGTGACATCCTTATCTGCCACATCCACCAGTTCCAGAGTGACACAAGTCAGGCCTGATTCCTCAGCAGCCTTGTTGTCCTCACTGGAGTGTATTGAGGCAGTCGGAGATGCCTCTTCAGGACAAGGAGAGACAGATTTTGAGACACTGCTTTTTAATTTGACAGCATCATCTACATCCTGTCCTGTTGTCAGCTGGACATTTTCCCTTGGTTTCGATCTGAAGAAGGTATTCCATGCAGATTTCATCTTCTTAAAGATTTTGTTTTTACGTCCGCCTGCAGATTTCTCATCTGTCCTGACAGAATTACAAGACTTCTGTGTCCCAGTCCCACAGACTTTTTTGTTGTTCGCCTTTGAGGGTGAATCAATCTTGATGACACTCTCTGGTGTGACATCCTTATCTGCCACATCCATCAGTTGCACAGGGTCAGAGTTCAGGTCTGCTTCTTCAGTAGTCTTGATGTCCTTATTGGAGCATGTTGAAGCCGTCGGAGACGCCTTTTCAGAGGGTGCATCCATCTCCATGTAGATTGGCACCTCTGTCAGATTAGTGTCTTTAGATGTCGAGTTGCTGCTGGCTGACCCAACGATCTCATCATTTGTTCTGCTTCTGAGCACTTCATAATTCTGCTCTGGCTGGGATGAGCCAGTGAGAAACAAAGTTGAGGAAATATGTATGGTATCCTCTACTTTGACATCTTTATGCTCCCCCTCCAGATGGTTAGAGCTTAGGCCTTCAGGACATGGAGAGCCCTCCAAATTCTCTTCTTCTGCCTTTTTTTCAATTTGAAGTAGCGCTTCAATGCAGACTTCATCCTCTTAATGACCTTTCTACCATGTGTGCTGCCATTTGTGGGTACATGATGTCCTTCTTGTCCTGATGGTGCCTGTGTTGAATCCATCTCAGTGACCCAGTCTTTCTTTGTGTCTTTCACTGTCTCTCCTTTGTACTCTGAAAATATTCGGCACAGGGCTAAAAACCTTTTTAACTGCCGCTTCACCTTTTGGTTGGTGCGACTATCCGCTGAGGATTTATCCTTATCATCATCAGTCTCTGACTTAAAGCGTTCCTCAGCCTTCCACCAGGAGATAGACTGTATCAGCTCATGGATATTGCTAGAGGTCCGATCCAGTGTATCTAAGACGACTATGCTGGCTTTTTCAGAGATTACTGAGATGATCGATAAAGTTAAGGAGACAGTCTTCTCGCTTCCCCAGCTGGAGAGTCTGGAGGTAGAATCTGTTTCTCTCTTTTTGAAATGTGTGGCCTCATTCTCCATTTTATCTGGATCCACAGGGCTTTGTTTGACATTTTTATTCTGTTGGAAAAAAGACAAATGTAAGATACAGGTACTACTAGTACTAGTGTTGCCACAAAGCACCTGTGGAGCAATGTGTACATGTATAATATAACGTGAGCAGTGGAAGTACAATTTTACGTTTACGTTTATGTTTAAAACTAATAAATTGTCACCTTGTGCGGCAGCCTCGGCCACAGTGTATGAATGTGTGTGAATGGTGAATGTATCCTGTATGATGTAAAAGTGCTTTGAGTAGTCGTTAAGACTAAAAAAGCGCTATATAAATACAGCATATTTACATTTATGTTTACACAATACTTTTCACACTTGATATCATCTCATGAACATTGTTTTTTGGGTTCTTGGAGCATTTAGATTAATGCAATGTATCATAATTTAAAAGAAACTGGTGTGTATGTTTTGTATGTACAATCTGACAAAATAACCAGTACAGTAACAGTAACATTGTGCTGCAAAATCAAAGATTCATTTTTTAATTTAGTTGAAGTGGGTTAGAAGTAAAAGCAGCCAAAAATACTCAAGTAAAGAATGATGATTTATACCTCTTTCCGTTGAGACACAAGTCCTCTCCGGGAACCATCACCTTATCGTGGTGGAGAGGTTTGTGTGTCCCTATGAACCTGAGGGCTGTGTTGTCTGGAGCTTTGTGCTCCTGGTAGGGTCTCCCATGGCAAAGAGGTCTCGGGGGAGGGGCCAGACAAAGAATGGTTCACAAACCCTAATGGAAGAACACGGAAGGGATAGAGAGACCCGCCCGGAGGAAGCCCGGGCCCCGTCTGGAGCCAGGCCCAGATGGTGGGCTCGACAGCGAGCGCCTGGTGGCCGGGTTTGCCACGGAGCCCGGTCGGGCACAGCCCGAAGAAGTGACGTGGCACCTCTCCCTCCTGCCCATGGGCCCACCACCTGTGGGAGGAACCAAAGGGGTCGGGTGCGCTGTGACATGGGTGGCAGCGAAGGTCAGGGGCTTCGGACCAGACCCGGGCGGCAGAGGCTGGCTCTGGGGACGTGGAATGTCACCTCTCTGTGGGGGAAGGAGCCGGAACTTGTGCGGGAGGTGGAGCGCTACCAGTTAGATCTGGTGGGGCTTACCTCTACGCACAGTCTCGGTTCTGGAACCGTACTCCTGGATAGGGGTTGGACTCTGTCCTACTCTGGAGTTGCCCATGGTGTGAGGCGCCGGGCGGGTGTGGGGATACTCACAAGTCCCGGCTGAGTGCCGCTGCGTTGGAGTTTACCCGGTGGACGAGAGGGTCGCCTCCCTACGCCTGCGGGTGATGGGGAAAACTCTGACTGTTGTTTGTGCATATGCACCAAACAAGAGTTCGGAGTATTCGGCCTTCTTGGAGACCTTGAATGGAGTCCTGTATGGGGCTCCAGTAGGGGACTCCATAGTTCTGCTGGGGGACTTCAACGCACACGTGGGTGATGATGGAGATACTTGGAGGCGTGATTGGGAGGAACGGCCTCCTGATCTAAACCAGAGTGGTTGTCTGTTGTTGGACTTCTGTGCTAGTCACGGATTGTCCATCACAAACACCATGTTCGAACATAGGGATGCTCATAAGTGTACGTGGTACCAGAGCACCCTAGGCCAAAGGTCAATGATCGATTTTATAATCGTTTCATCTGATCTGAGGCCGTATGTTTTGGACACTCGGGTGAAGAGAGGGGCAGAGCTGTCAACTGATCACCATCTGGTGGTGAGTTGGGTCAGGGGTGGGGAAGACTCTGGACAGACCTGGTAAACCCAAACGGGTAGTGCGGGTGAATTGGGAACGTCTGGAGGAGGCCCTGTCCGACGGACTTTCAACTCACACCTCCGGCGGAGCTTTTCGGGCATCCCTGTGGAGGCTGGGGGCATTGAACCTGAGTGGACAATGTTCAAAGTTTCCATTGCTGAAGCTGCGGCGGCGAGCTGTGGTCATAGGGTCTTAGGTGCCTCAAGGGGCGGTAACCCACGAACACCCTGGTGGACACCGGTGGTCAGGAAGCCGTCCGACTGAAGAAGGAGTCTTTCCGGGATATGTTATCCCGGAGGACTCGGAGGCAGTTGCAGGGTACCGACGGGCCGAAGGGCTGCAGCCTCTGCCGTGACAGAGGCAAAGCAGCGGGTGTGGGAGAAGTTCGGAGAAGACATGGAGAAGGACTTTCGGTCGGCACCAAGGTGCTTCTGGAAAACCGTTCGCCACCTTAGGAGGGAGCGAGGAATCATCCAAGCTGTATACAGTAAGGATGGGACGTTGTTGACCTCAACTGGGGAGGTAATAGAGCGGTGGAAGGAGCACTTTGAGGAACTCCTAAATCCAGCCGACACGCCCTCTGTGGTAGAGGCAGAGCTAGAGGATGATGGGGGATTGTCGTCAATTTCCCTGGTGGAAGTCGCTGAGGTAGTCAAACAACTCCACAGCGGCAAAGCCCCAGGGATTGATGAGATCCGTCCAGAAATGCTGAAAGCTCTGGGTGTGGAGGGGATGTCTTGGTTGACACGCCTCTTCAACATTGCGTGGAAGTCTGGGACGGTGCCTAAGGAGTGGCAGACCGGGGTGGTGGTTCCCCTATTCAAAAGGGGGACCAGAGGGTGTGTGCCAATTACAGGGGTATCACACTTCTCAGCCTCCTGGTAAAGTCTACTCCAAGGTGCTGGAAAGGAGGGTTCGGCCGATAGTCGAACCTCGGATTGAAGAGGAACAATGTGGATTCCGTCCTGGCCGTGGAACAACGGATCAGATCTTCACTCTCGCAAGGATCTTGGAGGGGGCCTGGGAGTATGCCCAACCAGTCTACATGTGTTTTGTGGATCTGGAGAAGGCGTATGACCGGGTCCCCGGGAGAAATGTGGAGGTGCTGCGGGAGTATGGGGTGAAGGGGTCCCTTCTCAGGGCCATCCAATCTCTGTATGACCAAAGCGAGAGCTGTGTCCGGGTTCTCGGCAGTAAGTCGGACTCGTTCCAGGTGAGGGTTGGCCTCCGCCAGGGCTGCGCTTTGTCACCAATCCTGTTCATAATATTTATGGACAGGATATCGAGGCGTAGTCGGGGCGGGGAGGGGTTGCAGTTCGGTGGGCTCGGGATCTCATCGCTGCTTTTTGCAGATGATGTGGTCTTGATGGCGTCATCGGCCTGTGACCTCCAGCACTCACTGGATCGGTTCGCAGCCGAGTGTGAAGCGGCTGGGATGAGGATCAGCACCTCTAAATCTGAGGCCATGGTTCTCAGCAGGAAACCGATGGAGTGCTTTCTTTGGGTAGGGAGTGAGTCCTTACCCCAAGTGAAAGAGTTTAAGTACCTTGGGGTCTTGTTCGCGAGTGAGGGGACCATGGAGCGTGAGATTGGTCGGAGAATCGGAGCAGCTGGTGCGGTATTACATTCAGTTTATCGCACCGTTGTAACGAAAAGAGAGCTGAGCCAGAAGGCAAAGCTCTCGATCTACCGGGCAATTTTCGTTCCTACCCTCACCTATGGTCATGAAGGCTGGGTCATGACCGAAAGAACGAGGTCCAGGGTACAAGCGGCGAAATGGGTTTCCTCAGGAGGGTGGCTGGCGTCTCCCTTAGAGATAGGGTGAGAAGCTCAGTCATCCGAGAGGAGCTCGGAGTAGAGCCGCTGCTCCTTCGCGTGAAAGGAGCCAGTTGAGGTGGTTCGGGCATCTGGTAAGGATGCCTCCAGGGCGCCTCCCTAGGGAGGTGTTCCAGGCACGTCCAGCTGGGAGGAGGCCTCGGGGAAGACCCAGGACTAGGTGGAGAGATTATATCTCCAACCTGGCCTGGGAACGCCTCGGGATCCCCCAGTCGGAGCTGGTTGATGTGGCTCGGGAAAGGGAAGTTTGGGGTCCCCTACTGGAGCTGCTGCCCCCGCGACCCGATACCGGATAAGCGGATGAAGATGGATGGATGGATGGCCCTTGCAAGTGAAGTGAAAAGTTTTTCTTTTTGTGGTGGAAATGTTCACAGTTTAAAGTCCAGGACTGAAGTTAGATTCTATGAGAATTATGTGCATGAACATGGGAACTGGAACTGTGATGATGTCACAAAGAAATTCTGTTTTGTTCTACTTCATTATTACACACATTCCACACACACATTCCACACACACGACGCACGCACACACACATACATCCCATGCTCATACACACACTCTTTACCTAGTAAATAAACACATAATACATAACACATTGTAATGTACAGTACAGTGTAATTAATGCACAGTATTTCCAACCATTACAGTAACTGATCAAGACAAGACATCAAGACATATTTTACATTAACTGTGTTACATTTTATTGGCTGTTTATATACCAGCATGCATTCATTTATTCACACACACACACACACACACACACACACACACACACACACACACACACACACACACACACACACACACACACACACAGCGATGCACAATGATACACAGCCCAGTTTTACAGTTTTACAAGAGAGGAAAATGGTCCGGTATCTTGGACAACCCACCGTCCCTCACTTGGTAGTTTGCGTAGCCAATCACACATCAGCTCTGTCTCCCACCGAAACAACTGCGTGGTTCTTTGAAGTGAAATGTAATTATTGCTGCGGCACTTCTCACGAACACTGCATGTGTGTGTCTACACTTATTCCTTTGAGCGCATGTGCGTGTGTGTGTGTGTGTGTGTGTGTGTGTGTGTGCATGCATACACTTCACCATCAAAATTCCCTCTGGTGAACATGACAGAACAGATAGGGAGAAAGAGCAAGCTGCTCAACCCTGCTTTCATCTTCTCCCCCTTTTTACTGCCTGAGAACTCAGCTCTGACACATAAAAATCATCACGTATGTGTGTGTATGTGTGTATGAGAGACATCGTTACATATTTCATGCTACTGACGATTGTAGGAGTTATTATTTTGTTTGCATCCAAGTGTTGTGTGACAAAGCAGCACTTCTGGTTTGGTTGAATGCTGTTTGACATTTTTGGAAGCAACTTCGATGACTTGACAGATTGTATGTGAGTGACACAATGTGTTAATACACTCACTGAAGCTTACACTGACTGATGGTTCTTGGTGAGAAAGTGAGCCAGCGTTTGTATGTTCACCCTAGTGTGTGCTGTGTTCTTATGAAACTATTACGGTTGACACGGTCAAACGGCCTGCAACTTCAGAAAACACATGCACATAGACAAAACACAAGCAATTTAAGAAAACAACTTCACTAATTTGGCAACACAATAAGGCTGTACACACAACACAAACAAATACATAAACGCGCTGCATACACACACAACACAAACAAATACATAAACGCGCTGCAAATAAAAAACAATGCAAAAAGAAAAGCACACAAACCATGAAAACAAATGCAAAAAAACGCTGCATCAGATTCCACAACGGAAGTGCTCCAGGCCTCTAGAGGGAGCGCTAAGTGGAACAGCTGGATCTTCAACCCCACGAGAGAGAGAGAGAGAGAGAGAGAGAGAGAGAGAGAGAGAGAGAGAGAGAGAGAGAGAGACATAGACTATATATTATTCATATATTATATAAATAATATTAATGTAATGTACAGTCTATTGACGGGAGGCATGAGACAGGAGGTCTCCAGGCTGCAGGTCCATACCAGACTCTAATAAAAAGGCAGAGCTCTCTCTCTCTCTCTCTCTCTCTCTCTCTCTCTCTCTCTGTCTCTCTCTCTCTCTCTCTCTCTCTCTCTCTGATTTCCACCAACTGCGGAACGGTCATGCTGCGTGTTGGCCCACCATGACTGACAGCTGAAGTGACGAGGACCCACGAGATCTCGCAAATTCATGTATCATCATGTGATATAACAGGATGTAGTTTCTATAAACAGAACCACAAAACCCCTGACCTGTTGACTTCAGGCCTGGCTCCGCCCATTTTGACATTTTCAAGGTGTAGTGCAGAGAAATATGATCCGCTGTGAGCACGGTGTATTTTATTTTGGGCTGTCAACGCTGTTTCCAGCCCGATGTGAACGTTAACATTTATTAGCTAGCTTGCTAATTCCACCCGACACTGGTTACACAAAATGAGCCGAACAAAGTTGTCAGTCATCTGGCGATGGCACCGGTCGGTGTAATTTTGACATGACAAAGTACCGTACTTACTCAGTACAGTTGTGCGTTAGCAGAGTGTCATCTACTTTCCTGGAATCACACTCATCATTCTTCCCATTCTTTCCCGCTCATGTATATGGAGACAACTGGCATAACCCGGTTATATACTTAAACGGTGTAAGCCCACACCCTGGCTGCTGCTGTAAAAGCACTGAGTGGTTGTGAACAGCCGTGGCTCGACCCCGTGCCTGGTCCGCTGGTAAAGTTAGAAGTTAGCAATAGTCAGGATCAGTTCACCGTTTGAGTCTCAATTTTTTTGCAAGTAACCTGAGTACTCGAGTATTTAATTTAATGCGAGCACATGAATGTTGAAATTACTGAAAATGCCCATCCTTGCTACGTTAGCCACAATATAAATTAATGGAGCTACACGCTTACCTGTTCAGGAGGTAATTAGCCAACTCTGCATCCTTTTGGGCTCTGAGCTATCTCCATCTTTTAAATGCATCTCCAATATTTACCCGTGTTTTACGGTCATGCTACTGGTACAACATACATGGTCATGCAACTGTTAAGAAAGACGTCAGGAAGAATGAATCTATCACTGTTAAATATGCTTGTTTGAAGTCTGTTGTTCTTGCGTGTTTTTGTTTTATGTCTGGCAACCTGAGGTCCATTTCAGGAAGGAGGTTTATCAAACTCTGAGTCTAACCCTGATCTCTGAGTTGATTGACCCTGAATGGATATACTGTGTATATATATATATATATATATATATCCATTCATGCTGCATTTTTATGTGCTTAACTCTGACTGAACCTACTCCAAATTGATTCAACCAACTCAAATCAGCTGTCCTGTTTATATAGACTGTAGCGACCCTGCAGGACTAATATGGGCAAGACTCTTGGGGTGTTCATTGGGAGAAGATGTTGTCCTAGTTCAGCTGATTGCTCAAGTTCAGAAAGGGGAAGGGGAAAGAGGCTGATGGGAAGTGAGGTATAAGCGGAGAGGGCTGGAGACAGGTGCTAAGGAAAGGAAGCTAACTTGCTAGTTACGGCCACCAGCCTTTTTGTTGTTTTGGGCACTCTTCCAACCCTGTTATTAGCCTGTGTTCTAGGGTAATAAAACCAGGTCTTCTAGTTAAACTTCAGCCACTGTCTCGTCGTCATTCAGCTAGTAAGCCAGCCATGCGGCAGAGCCGCGAACGCTACAATATATGCACTTTCCAGCGTCAGCTACAGGCGGCTTTTCTGGAGAAGGATTCATGGTATTGGTAGAACACATGCTCCCAGTAATTGAAGTATACAGTATGTTGCCTTCTGTCAGGTTAGACTGAGAAAATTACATCACGGTAAACACCAAAGGCTATCAGAAACTGACCGATACACAGGTCGTTGTTAACCCAGGGATCAGCAGACTTGCTATCACCTTTGGCGATAACTTTAACACACTGAGGGGATAGCAGGATAAGAATCACAAAAATAATGGCTTGTAGGATTTTTGACCTTAGACAAGATTAAATATAAGTTACGTGTAGTATGTAAGGAGTAGCTGAGCTGGCTAAGACCAAAGAATGTTGACCCGCCTCACTCTGGGTGGATGGAAAAGGGTAGACGGAGCGACGACACTGGCTGCCTGGATAGCAGGCATGCATCGATAGCCAGTCATTGAGCTAGCCAGAGACTGCAAGGTTGTCATCAGGTAGTTATGTGCATCGGAGGTGGGAGTGCAAGAGAGTGAGAAGAGATGTTACTTCTATTAGGCGGAGGAGCTTGAAAAGGGCCTGACTTCCTGGTTCTTTTAGGCCCTGGAGTGGGCGCTGCTGAGTCTTACCCAGGAAGAAACGGCTGCTCTACCAGAACACCAGTAAAATTCTACTTAAACATACAGTACATGCATCAGTAATACTAATATATAATACAACATACAGTATATGTGTTATACTCACAGAATGCATTTTAATGTAATGTGTATGTTTACTTTTGATACTCTAAGTACATTTCGCTAATACCACTGTACTGTAGGTTTTTAATTTATAGATGCAATTTGTAATTCATGTAAGTGCACTTGATTTTTTTTATTTTAGCTGCACATAAAGTATGCTTTACACAACATGTTTGCCGTTGGTATTCATTGTTCTTTACTGTAACATCACAAAGTGTTTTTCCATTTGAAAGTGTAGCTCAAGCCTACGTAATTAAAAAATTTAATATGACATGTTTGTTTTGTTATGTACAGGCTGGCCATTTACGTCAAAGCTGCTTTCCATTTCATTCAGATCCAGAGTAGTGTGGAAACTGCTGCTGTTCAAAGACTCGTGCTTGACGTATTCTGTATTATCTTTTAACCATGCAAAAGTGGTGGGTGTGGTTTCGTCCTGGCTGCTACTTCCCCAGTTTCCTTTCAGTGTATCCTGCACATCAGCAAACTCTGATACCTCTCCTTCATCAAGCTCACATTTTTAGTGTCCTGGATGGTCTGGACCTTCCAAACTTTATGATGACTGCACCTGAAGCATAGTGAGTACATTACAATCTTAACTTGAACTACTTCATCTAACAAAACAATACTTGTGCAGGAATTTGCATTTGGTGATAATAGTTTATAGAACCTTTTATGCTGTTTGCCTTTTTATCATAATCTCTAGGGACTGTGTAAAAATTATTTGTGGGGAGGGTGTGAAAAGGGTTATTATGTTATATTTTTATGTTTCTGTTTAAATGTCTTGTTGTTCAATATATGAAAATATTTGGCATGTTTGCTTGATTCTGTTTCAATCGATTGACCTATTGAATAATCTTATAATAAATAATCAGAACCCAGCTTGTTACTTGTTACTAATGATCGTAGCAAAAACATTAATGGCACAGAAGCCCCTCAGCCACCACAAAGCTGCCTGTCCCGCGCTGGCTTATGTGGCAATGAAGTTGCTGGAATGCTCTGTAAACAGAGCACATATTTATATGTTTATCATGTTTTTGATAATTAATAAATGAATTACCAATTAATAGGGGCATAGGAAAATGAAGTGTGCACAGCAACATGTAGCAGGTTAGGTTTAAATATTAGTGTGTGTAAATAGTGAACATTTGGGCCTGTGTGTGTCATTGTTGTCCTTATCAGGAACAATTTTCACCGCTCAGTTGGTCAGCACAGAGGCCACAGGCTGAGCTTCATAACAACCACTGTACAGTTTCTCTGTACTTTCACATCTGCTTCTTCTCTTCAGATAAATTCAGTCTCCGTAATCAAGGTTAAAACTAGACACTTCTGTCTCAGTCAGCAGAACAAATAAAGAGGAAGATTTATACACCTCTTAATATAATTTGTTTACAAATGGTTAAAATACTACTTAATAGGCTAAATGTCTACTCTTATATCTAGGTTTTTAATGACTGTTGAGTCTCGGTCTCCCTTTCATCATGAATGTGACTCCTGGCACCTGTACAGCAGAGATGCCGTATGGATACCAACCCCGTCTGAAAGGGCTATACATCGCCACTGAGCTCATCATCGCAATGCTAGCCATAATAGGCAACTTACTGGTTTGTCTGGCTGTCACCCGCAACAAAAAACTTCGCACTGTCACCAATTACTTCCTGGTGAGGAAATCTGTTTCTTCAAAGTCTGTTTTATCCCAGTCTGAAATGTGGGATTCTTATCTTACAGACCTGTGGTTTGGGAAAACTACAAGCAGATATCTAAGGACCAAAAGTGTGTTTTACTCTGCATGCATGTGTGTGAAGGTGTCATTGGCAGTGGCGGACATTCTGGTGGGCTTGGTGGCTATTCCCTGTGCAGTGCTGACAGACCTGGGTCAACCTCACCATAACCTGCCCCTCTGCCTGTTGCTGCTTAGCATCCTGATGGTGCTCACACAGGTAGGAACAGTTACCCAGTGGCTTTGGTGAGGATTTCTGCAGGCCACCAGCACCACTCATACACGACCTGCAATGTATGTCTATATTTTCGCTATTCCACCAGATTCATATTGATGAATTTTAAACTCCGATGGATTTATAAGGACCATGTTTTACTGCACCTCAGATCTCTGCATGGTAAATTGAATCTGTCCAATCTGAGTTCTCTTGCATGATTAAAACAACTTTTGAATGTACACGTTCCATCAAAACAAACTTCCCGAGGCTATTTTGCAGCAGCTCCATATGGAGCTTAGCGCCGCCCATGACAATTGTGATTGGTTGCAATCACAATTGTTTTATTCGTTTATTTGCAAAGAAATGCAAATAAACCAGAGCATGTTTTTCTCCCATCCCGGAATGCTGTGTGGACTAGCCAGACACTCATCTGCAGCATGTGGAGGATCGTCTGGCAAAGCAAGACTACCAAGATGTAAAATCTGTTACATAATCCTTACAGAGATTCAAAGTCCTAAAGAGTTCCATATGAGATTGTAGTACCTTTTATTTACAATTTTATTTAGGGACTTTATGAAAGTATAAGGTGGGAAGGGACGTTGAAACTTATGTTACTATTACTACTATTGATAACTAAACATGTATAAAGAATTTACGATGGTATACTCCTAAACGATATGTTAATAGAATAATAATTATAACATTGCCGTCATTTTTACTGAGCCTTCTTTCCACCCTGTTTGAATCAAGAGCTACTAAATCAACATTCCCAACCGAAAACAGCCACCATGTTTCATTTACTTTCTTTCATTAAAACAAGTTGGCAACTTTTTTTAAGAATTCACCACCACAGCAAAACATTTCGTCACCAGAGAAAAACATTCAGGCTTTACATTAAAATACATTAGCATTACATTTTATCAGTGGTGGATGAATTAAATTGGATTAAGATGAGACTTTGTTTCTCCCGTGGTGAAATTCACAAGTCATACTTCCGCAGTTATTTTGGTGAAAGTATATAGAATATTATACTATACGGTAAATTATTACTCTCAAATGACAGTAAATAATCCATATGCAGGGGCTAGGATCTGACCTGTAGGGGGGCTCAGCCCCTAAGGAGAATGTGACACTGGCACTGTATTCCCCCCCCAATAAATCAGTAATTGTTCTTCCTCTGACAGACTATATGGATAATAGATAGAAACTCAGCCAAAGGTCTCCGGTTGGCTAAAACTACATTTCTGTTAACCCTTTCCTTCACTGGGTTACAGGTGCACAGCATCGGTGACAGTGACACCGAATATAAAAAATATTTCAAGCCCTTTGAACCTGTAATTGTTTGTTCTCTGTCATTCACAGACAAATTTGCAAACATCTAACTTGAAGCAGTAAAATGTATTTAAAAATACAACTTTTTTTATTATTACAATTTTTAGAGGTGCTGAGATTAGAGCATGAACCCTCCTAAAAAGGGTCTAAAAAAGCCAATACCATAATGTATTCCATTTTGGAAGTAACTTGCCCAACATTGACCTTGTGGTTGAGGTCATGATAGCCCATTGCTCAGGGGATTGAACCTGAACCAATTGAGTAACGGTACTTTGCGCAAGTATAACCCAAAGGAAAGGGATCAGTACAGCATTATTGCAACTTGTGAGCTGCATGTACTATAGAAAACAATGAAAAGTAAATCTAAGAAGTTCTTTTTATTTTATCTTTAAAATACAAAGGAACTCATACAATTTCTCAAGACCCTGTAAGGCCTCTTAAAAAAATGCTCCTTTCTCTTTCAGAGCTCCATTCTGAGTCTGTTAGCAGTAGCAGCGGAGCGTTATGTGGCCATCCTTCTGCCCTTTCAGTACCAGCGTGTGATGAGCCCTAGGAACGCCCAGCTGGCCTTGCTGGTCACGTGGGGCCTGGGAGCCATCTCTGGCTCTGTGCCGCTTATGGACTGGAAAAGACAACCAGCAGGCACTGAGTAAGAGAATGAGGAGCGGAGATAAGATGGACGTATGTATGTATGGATGGATGGATGAGGAACAGACTAACCAAGTAAATGAAATAGTTAATGGTAAAACATAATGGTAAAACAACATTTTACTGCGTAAAACATGGCCATACCCACCATTGATGTCCCAGAGGTCTGGTTTTGTACCAGGTTTTGCGCCAGGCTTTGCATGACTGCTGAAGAACAGTGTGACAGCTACTGAGGCGTGCTATCACTCTCTTTGTCGAGGGCCAACTCCTTTTGTGCCTTGCCCTCAGTAACCCCTGGTTCTACTATGCCCTCTTCTGCTGTACGGCAACACCCGTTACTGTTAGCGGAATGGATGTTTTGATCTATTTTAAAAGGGGTTACTTAGATACTTCCCTGATTGCTAAAAATTTAATTCTCAATCCACCCAAATCAGTGATTTGCTAATTTAACCTCTACATTTTTTTTACGAGAGACACACACGCCCTTGCTAAAAAAAGGGCCCTTGCCCAGATCAGGGAACCCCAAGGCGAGGCTAGAGGCTTTTTGATTTCACAACAGATGTCCCCAACTGACGGGCTTTGGTCCCCATGTGCATGAAAAGCACTGCCCGAGGGGATCCTTACGACCAACGATTTTATCTTTAGTACTCACGGTCTTGGACGTTCCTCCCAGGGTCACCGGAGGTCCCCTCCTTCTCATGGGCGACCGCTAGCCTTTCCTGGTCGCAGATCTGAGAGAGGTGAGGTGCTCGGTGGCTTTGACCGGCCAGGCGGGTGGGGAAATGAACTCCCACTAGGAGATAACTGGGGGCTGTCTGTCTAAATTGGTTCCCTGTCGGGTAGCAACTCGCCTTTGCGGTTAAAGAGGAGTCGTAACTGCCCAGTGCCCCAGCGGTAAGAGAGAGACTAGTCAAAATCAAAGAACTTGAGTGCTTTGGTCCCCTAGCTCACAATGAGCTCAGGTATTTAAGCGTACAAAGTTAAGCGCTATGATCTTAGAACCAAGTCAGTTCAAATGGATATTTCTCTGGCTGAGGTACTAAGTCCCCTCAAAGCACAGTGTAACTAAGCACTGTCTTGCGTGCTGTTTGCAAGATTTTTTTATGTACAAGCTGGGTCACTCCTGCTGTCGCAGCAGCGTTTGCTCACTTCATGCCCTTGTAAGGAAATGCAGAATGGGCCACAGGAAACTTACAGGTTCCTTTTTTTAACCTGACATCTGTACTTAACTGAATGTACAGTATTATGTTGAGGTAAAACAATGCAAAGAGAGGCCACAGGAAACTTAAAGGATATGCTTCTTAGAAATCTAACATCCTTACTTAACTGAAAATGGGCCCCTTTCTCTGTCAGTATTTTTCCACTAATGTAATAGTCATAGCATGCTATCTACTTTAGGTAATAGTTTTAGATGTTTTGGGTTTTCAAGTGAACCTCTGTTTAACATCCTCCTTTGAAAATACAAAAATTGCAATGTTCAAACTTTATTTTGATCCAGGATGATCGCCAATGGGTCATGATCAGGAACCATTTGTTGGTGCCAGTGTTTATTAACAGGGATGCATCCTCCTACTTTACCAGAGAGTTTAGAGTCCATCGTCTTCAGATGAGTATATTTCTGTATATAGTATAGTATACTTATACTGCAATAGCTCTCCATTTGCTTAGCATACCTCTTTTTCTTTCTCTTGTTTTCTTTGCTTTTTGGCCCTACTCTGGGTTTAGCGTCGCAGAAGAAATTAATTTTCGTCGGGTGAGGCCCTTAGTGCATTCTGGCTTTTTGTTGAGACAGAGTTTGCTGGGTTAGAGGAAGTCTCCCCGTCCTCCTTCACCAAGTTTGATATGTTCAAAGGAGGTGAGGAACAGTTCATCTGAAAGCTCATTGTCATTGTCTCGGTCTCAGGAGCAGCAATGGCAAACCACTTTTAAAGTCAGTGGTTTCTGGCCCTTTTTGTTTTGAAGTGAATATCCAATGACTGTTAACTGACTTGTCTTTTACCAAACCTAGCTGTCCAGTATGGGTATTAAGGAATATCCATTGGGGTCCCTTGTCTGGATCAGACTGGGTAGGAAATAGAGAACGGCATGGTTTTATTATCTTATAACTTGGTTAGCCTAAATCAGGCATCGGTCTAACCCTTCTTATTGGTCTGGAGATGTCTGGGGATCTCCCCACTAGGTTATGGGGTTGTTTTACACCCCGAACACGCCCATTAACAGACATGGTGTGCATTAGTATACTGGTAAGATCAGTACTAATATCTCTTGGATAAAAAATAACCAAGAGTATTTTAGCAAATATTTTGCAGAACCACACCCACACACACAAAACACAGTAATAGCAGACGCCCATGTTTGTACTGTTGATAAAATATCAAAAGAGAGAATTTGTGTCTGTGTGACACACCTGTGCGAAGTTGGAAACTGGAATCAGCTTCAAATACAGTTCTAATTTAGTCCTCAGTAACATGGAGGTCCTTCGAGTCGTATTCTAACCTTTATGCCAGGATGAAGATGGAACAGTACAGCAGCCAAGATGACCTCTCTCACCTCATTGACTCAGGTGGGATACAGAGCAGAACGAGCAGTATAGCTCCAACAGCATTTCCAGGGAGCTGGAGAGAATAAAGGAGGAGAACACACGTCTTCACGAATCCCAGCTAGACTTCCATAAGCACCTTCACTCACTCAAAGATGACATGAAGATTATGATGGAGACATTATGCAGCCTCAAGGAAGCAAAGTCAGTTGCAGTTAGTTACACCCCCATAAGGTCAGTTCCAGGTGAGTGGCCCAACTACATTCCTCCATGTCAACATCATGCCCTCAGCAGACGAGGAATATGAAGAGGAGTGGCCAGAACCACCACCACCATCCTGGCCTGAGTCTGATGAACAGCCCCAAAGAGATGTGGTGAACCACTTGGTAAGGGTAATACACAAGATCCAGGACATCCGGTTCAATACCACGTTTGATGCTGCAACCCAGAGCAGACCAGCTACCAAGAATGCCCTGCTTCCTTACGGAGACCCTATACCACAGTTAGGCCTACTACATAAGGAGCCAGGTTATGTGCAACCTCAACGTTACCATCTACAGTCCAGCTCCACACCAATTCAACACTATTCAGGTCCACAGACCCAGATTCCTATAACACCTTCTTCCCCGCAACTGGCGGTTCCCCGAGCTTCACCTGAACAGATGCTTAGGCCAGGAGAGCATCCTATGAGCAAGCCTACAGGGTACCCCCTTGAGCAGAGTTAGCCTATAGGGGACCCAGGCCCACTTTGCCAGACTTCAGCCAGCGAGACCCAAGTCAGTTTGTCCAATTAAAGATCGCTCTAGAGAACCTGTAGCCACCTGATGCAACAGAGCTCTTTAAGTATATGGTCCTCACTGACCACCTCAAGCTAGAAGGGGCGCGTCTGGTAGAAGATTCATACCTCAACTCCCTCACTCCATATTCATACACTATGGCAGCTCTGACAGAGAGGTTTGGGCAGCCATACCTGGTTGCGGATAGCCAGTGTCATGGCTTCACCTGACATCCGACGTGGTGACGCGGTTGCCTTTGAGAGGTTCGTTCTGCAAGTCCAGTCATTGGTGGGAATGTAAAAGACCCTAGGTCCAGAAGTTGAGAGTGAGCTGAAATGTGGGTCTCATGTAGCACGCTTACTCAGAAAGCTGCCCCTGGAGATGAGGTCGGACTTTTGGCACTGTATGTTCCACAGCACAGGTGTTACGTACACCCTCCAGAACTTCACAGATTGACTCCAATACAAGTCTTGTTGTCAAGACTATGACAGCCACTCGCCTAGCAGGGGGCAGAAAGAGGGACAGAGGTCAGAGGGACGGCATGGAAGGCGTACTACGTCTGTTCTTCATGGCGCTAAAGATGCCCACGGAAAGGGAACTGACCCTCTCTTACTTTGAAGTGGAGGGCCACTAAAGCCAAGGCATATTGTATTTACTGCGACAACAACCAGTGCTCAGCAATCCAGACCCTCACTAAGGCCCAAATCACTGAGTGGATACGGTCCAAAAACAAGTGCTGGCGATGTGGAAGGTCCCATCAGGCAGCACAGTGTATGCTCAAGAATCTTTGTGGTCTTTGTCAAGGAAAACATTTGTCCTTCATGATGTCAACAGTAGAGCACCAAATCAGGAGCCAACAGAAAGAAGTTACCTTGTCAACACAACTACTGACTCTATTTGAATCGACCGACCGACTGCAACCGGGTGCTACTGAAAGTCATCAGAGTGACCCTGCAAACCGGTAAGCACACCCTGGACACCTACGCCATACTAGATAATTTGTCTGAGCGCATAATGCTCCTTCCAGCAGCAGCAGAGAAGTTTGCACTGAAGGAAGTAGTCAAAGATCTCGTCCTCAGAACCATCAAGCAGAATGTCCAAACTCTCCATGGATCCCTTGTGTCCCTTGGATCATTCCGTGTCTCCCCCGTCTCTCAGCCCAAGATAGTTTAATTAGTATTTAGTATTTAAGTGATTTAAGTACCTGTCAGGCCTCTTCCATCAGCAGTTTAGGAACGCCAGCCCACTCCTTGTCATTGGTGCTGATCATCCACATCTTATCACCCCCATAGAGCCAGTGATGCTCGGTCCTCCAGTGGACCAGTTGCCATCATAACCAGACTGGGGTGGACGCTACAGGGCCCAGCACGTATTGTGGAGCAACAGCTATGGCCACAACAGTGCCTTCAGTGACGTACACTGGTCCTTCTAAATTCTAAATGTGTCCCTCCTGCCTGGACCAACCCTAGGTGCATCACTCCTCGGAGTTCTTCCATGTTTCAGGTAGCATCCTGTTGCGATCAGTGGAGACATAAAGGGGATGTTTCATCAGGTCCACCTTCTATCTAAAAACAAGCTCCTACTGCATTTTGTGTGGCACGACATGAGGAGAGAAGATTCCTCAGACGTTTTTGAGTGGCAGGTGCTACCATTTGGCACCACTTGCAGTCCGTGTCATGCTAGCTATATCTTGTGGAAGCACGTCTCGGATATTGTGAGCAGCTGTGGTGGGAACTCAGATTGCCATCGAGTTACAACAGGAGGTCACATTGAAGATCAGTCAGATCACACAGCTGTGTTGATGTGGCTACAGTCTGAGTCCTGCCGCTTTAAAGTCTGTGTGGTCACAAGGGTGGCTGAGATCCAAGAGCTCACTGCTCACCTCCATGCGTGGCGCTATGTCGATTCAGCGAGGAATCCTGCAGAAGACATCACAAGAGGAAAGACTTTGAGAGATCTTGGCAAATAGGTGGAGTCAAGGCCTACCATTCCTACTCCACCCTTCAGACACCTGGCCCGTGAAACCGACCACTTCAGCTGAGGAAGAGGTATCAGAACTCCGGAAGTCGATCTTCTGCGGAGTCACATTCACAGCATTAGAACCTCAACTTCCAGATGCGGACAGGAGGGAGCTCATCAATGTTACAGCACAGGAGCTTCACTGGCAAGCACATCACAGTAGTCCTACGGCAGCAGATTACAAGAAATCAGAGACCCTCATCTTCCAAGGAGCCCAAAGGGACAGCTTCCCAGAACAACTGGATCTCTTGAGAGCTGGTAAGCCAATCCCATCTAGTAGTTGCCTACTTACATTGTCCCCAGAGTTTGACGAGTCACAAGACATCATCCAAATAGGTGGTAGAGTACAACGATCTGAAGACCTGGAGCATGCCACCCTTTGTCCCATCATTCTAGATCCTAGTCACCCTACAGTCAAACTTCTAACAAAGGATTATGATGGTCAAACTGCGTCATCAGGGTGTTTACAGAAATACGGCGCAGATTTTGGATCCTCAGAGGGCGTGAGGCCTTCTGTTATCACCAGCACCCTGGCGATGAGTGTCATCGATGGAAGTCTAGACCAGTAATTCCCAAGATGGCCGACCTGCTTAACTCAGCATTCCACTCCACTGGCATGGACTGTTTTGGGCCATTCCAGGTCAAGGTGGAGCTGCGTCTCAAGAAGAGATGGGGCATAATCTTTTAAGTGTCTCACCACCCAGGCTGTGCCCTTAGATCTCCTCACCAACATCGATGCTGACTCCTTTCTGATGGCCCTGAGGAGGTTCATTGCCCGCAGAGGTACTCCAGCTGAGTTTTTCTCAGTTCATGGGACAAATTTCAGGGGAGGAGAGAATGAACTGCAAGAGGCCTTTGCTGCACTTTCCCCAAGCTAATGCAAAGCCTTGCCAAAGAGAAGATTGCCTTTAACTTCAACCCACTGGCAGAACCACATTTTGGAGGAGTTTGGGAGAGGGAGATCCGCTCAGTCAAACAGGCACTCTACACCATCGTTGGTGCCCAGGCACAGGCTGAAAAAGAGCATAGAAGAGTGCTCATAGAAATGGAAGGTTTTTATAAATTCCAAACCCTTGGGTTATGTATCATCCAACATTGCTTGGTTGCCAGGTCCTTGGACCAAAGGGGCACAACCACTTATTATGGCTGCAGCTTGCAGGCTTTGAAAGCCCTGTAGGGTGTCAGGAGATGCTGTCTCTTGGGTTATGGTGGCAGGTGAGCAACAGGTGTCGACGACACTGGGAGGCTCCGGGCACTGGGGTTTTTCCTCTGGGCCTGGCTCTTCCTGCGTCTTACCAGAAGTCACTCCTGAGAGAGAGAGATAGAGAGAGATATCCATCCCTCTGTCTAGAGGAGGTGGATGAGAGAAAGAGAAAGAGAGAGAGATCCATCCCTCTGTCTAGAGGAGATGGGAAGAGAGAGAGAGAGAGATCCATCCCTCTGTCTAGAGGAGGTGGGTGAGAGAGAGAGAGATATCCATCCCTCTTTCTAGAGGAGGTGGACAAGAGAGGGAGAGAGAGAGAGAGAGAGAGAAAGAGAGACATAACCATCCCTCTGTCTAGAGGAGGTGGATATGAGAGAGAGAGAGAGAGAGAGAATTCAATTTTATTTATATAGTGCTTAATCACAACAACAGTTATCTCTTTGCCTATAGCGACGTAACTAACGGATGGTTCAGGACTCTCCTGAGCTAGCCCTAAAACTATAAGCTTTATCAAAGAGGAAAGTCTTAAGTCTACTCTTAAATGTGGAGACGGTGTCTGCCTCCCGAAACCAAACTGGAACCTGGTTCCACAGGAGAGGAGCCTGATAGCTAAACGCTCTGGCTCCCATTCTACTTTTAGAGACTCTAGGAACTACAAGTAACCCTGCATTCTGGGAGCGCAGTGCTCTTGTAGGGTTGTAAGGTACTATGAGCTCTTTAAGATAGCATTCCACTCCACTGGTATGGACTGTTTTGGGCCATTCCAGGTCAAGGTGGAGCTGTGTCTCAAGAAGAGATGGGGCATAATCTTTTAAGTGTCTCACCACCCAGGCTGTGCACTTAGATCTCCTCACCAACATCGATGCTGACTCCTTTCTGATGGCCCTGAGGAGGTTCATTGCCCGCAGAGGTACTCCAGCTGAGTTTTTCTCAGTTCATGGGACAAATTTCAGGGGAGGAGAGAAGGAACTGCAAGAGGCCTTTGCTGCACGTTCCCCAAGCTAATGCACAGCCTTGCCAAAGAGAAGATCGCCTTTAACTTCAACCCACTGGCGGCACCACATTTTGGAGGAGTTTGGGAGAGGGAGATCCGCTCAGTCAAACAGGCACTCTACACCATCGTTGGTGCCCAGGCACAGGCTGAAAAAGAGCATAGAAGAGTGCTCATAGAAATGGAAGGTTTTTATAAATTCCAAACCCTTGGGTTATGTATCATCAGGTCCTTGGCCTTGGTTGGACCAAAGGGGCACAACCACTTATTATGGCTGCAGCTTGCAGGCTTTGAAAGCCCTGTAGGGTGTCAGGAGATGCTGTCTCTTGGGTTATGGTGGCAGGTGAGCAACAGGTGTCGACGACACTGGGAGGCTCTGGGCACTGGGGGTTGCCTCTGGGCCTGGCTCCTCCTGCGTCTTACCAGAAGTCACTCCTGAGAGAGAGAGATAGAGAGAGAGAGATATCTATCCCTCTGTCTAGAGGAGGTGGATGAGAGAAAGAGAGAGAAAGAGAGAGATCCATCCCTCTGTCTAGAGGAGGTGGGTGAGAGAGAGAGATATCCATCCCTCTTTCTAGAGGAGGTGGACGAGAGAGGGAGAGAGAGAGAGAGAGAGAAAGAGAGACATAACCATCCCTCTGTCTAGAGGAGGTGGATATGAGAGAGAGAGAGTAACCCTGCATTCTGGGAGCGCAGTGCTCTTGTAGGGTTGTAAGGTACTATGAGCTCTTTAAGATAAGATGGTGCCTGACCACGAAGAGCTTTGTAGGTGAGAAGAAGGATTTTAAATTCTATTCTGGATTTTACAGGAAGCCAATGCAGAGAAGCTAAAACAGGAGCGATGTGATCTCTTTTCCTGGTTCCTGTAAGAACACGTGCTGCAGCATTCTGGATCAGCTGAAGAGTCTTTATGGACTTTTTCGAGCAGCCTGATAATAAAGAATTGCAGTAATCCAGCCTAGAAGTAACAAATGCATGGACTATTCTGCATAATTTTTAGACAGGATATTCCTGAGTTTTTGCAATATTACGTAGGTGAAAAAAGGCAATCCTTGAAATGTGGGAATTAACGGACATGTCCTGATCAAAGATAACTCCAAGATTCCTCACAGTGGTGCTGGAGGCCAGGGTGATGCCATCCAGAGTAACAATCTCTTTCGATAATGCGTCACGGAGGTGCTTGGGCCCCAGAGCAATAACTTCAGTTTTATCTGAGTTTAACATTAGAAAATTACAGGTCATCCAGGTTTTAATATCCTGAAGGCACATTTGAAGGTTAGCTGACTGATTAGTTTCATCCGGGTTGATTGATAGATATAATTGAGTATCATCTGCATAACAATGAAAGTTTATGGAGTGTTTCCTAATAATGTTGCCTAAAGGAAGCATATATAAATTGAACAGGATTGGACCAAGCACAGATCCTTGTGGGACTCCGTGACGAACTTTGGCGTGCACGGAGGATTTATCGTTAACATGAACAAACTGAGACCGAATAAATAAATAAGTCTTAAACCAGCTAAGAGCAGTCCCTTTAATTCCAATTAAATGTTACACTCTTTCCAAAACTCTTTTTAATTTTATATATATATATGTTTTCACACTTCACTGGGACATTGTTGCAAATACAACTGCATATCAGCATGGCATTTGACTGTATAGCTCTACTGGCGCTGCCTCGGCTGTCGGCTCTCTGAGACCCGGGGCAGAATGCAGTTGTATTTTTCTACTACCGCGGCATCGGCCTTTGGGTCTCTGGGACCCGTCCTGCATCTGACTGCGTATCTCTGCTGCCACGGCCTTGGGCCAGAATGCTATTGTATTTTTCTTCCACTTCCGCGCCAGCGGTTCTATTGTATTTTGTGTTGTATTGTATGAAAGGGGGAAAAAAATTAAAAACAAAACCAAATGCTTGACCACTGTCGGGAGAGAAATTCCTTCTATGGCTTGGATCAAAGTTGCAGCTATAGAAGGAATTTTTTAGTTTGCCGATAATCTGCATTTATTTTAGAGATGGATATATATTTTTAAATATTTAAAGAAACACTAAATATTTTAATCATTAGCATGATAGTTGACGCAAGCTTTTACTTTGAAAAGTAAGAGAGATATAGTATTTTATTCTAGATGCAAGCTTTTATTTTGAAAAGTAGAAGCTCGGGGATGGCAGAAGGATTTTTGTAGTTTGCCTATAATCTGCATTTATTTTATAGACAGACATTTTTTAAAAGTATTTTATTCATTTGTATGATTGCCATTACTGTTTAGTTACAAAAACACCAAATATTAGAAGTATTTTATTCATTTGCATGATAGTTGACGCAGGCTTATTTTATTTCAGACAATAGTCTGCATTTCTCTTGTACCATAACATTCAGAAATGAGCAAACTATAAGTAAGGCAAAATTGTTACTTTGACAGTTTTTAACGTTTTTTCAATTGATAGCAACAAATGTGGTCACAAATTTACCCGTGACTCCATCCGGAAAATTTCATATTTTTGACCCTCTGAATTTACCATTGGACACACCTCGGCATTAGACGAGACCGCATGAGACGGGACAGATGACATGGGACGCTCCAGGCTGCAGCCATACACTCTTGGGTTTGTAGCAACAGGCTTGCTTCATGTTGAAACTTGTATGTTTGCTAGGTTCTATGTAATATGGTGCGGTAAAATATTGATTGGTGGATCCCTGGCGCTCTGACCATTGCTGACATGAAATTTGGACAGGGTACATCAGTGTGCAGGAGACCTTAGAGACGCTATTGGTAAGTGTGCATTTTTGTTTATATCAAGGTGGCCTTTAACCAAATTATTAATTTAAGAGAGAGAGAGAGCTTTGAACCATTTAAGGTGGACCCTTGTCTGAAGGGGCCGTGGTTTACGCATAGGGGGGCAGGTCAAACAATCAGCTGTGAAGAAAGAACTCTCTGCTGAGTGCAATGATACCTCACACAAGGGTCTACCTTCAACAGTTCAAATGTTATGAAAGGGGCGTGGCCTGAGTAAGTGGGCATGGGTAAAGTATAGGGGTATACTTTAGATGATGTTTTGTCATATAAGGCTAATATCCAACATGTCAAGCAAGACGTAGGCCATGCAGTTGCTGAATCTGTCTTCAATTCAGATTGACAAAAGGTCAGTTTAAAAGATTTTCGTCAGATTTTGAGAGGTGTTTGTCACGCTCATCCCGCTCGTCATTTCCGAGTTAGCACTCCACCGATCAGATTGGTCATTGAGTCCGACTGCCCACCCACCGATTCAACATGTCAAATTGGCCAAAATGAAGGCTTGCGGCTCTTCCAGCTGACGACGGCACGGAACACACCGAGCAGACCCAAGTCACTGACCTTGCCAGACTGTCCGACGGCCAATAATTGGGTTGGTGTGTCTGCACCTTAAGTCTTTTTTTTTTTAGGTTTGAGCCAGTCACTGATAACATCCAGATTACTTGACAGGCCATCCTGTTACATTCTTTGCTTAAAATCTTCAGTTTTTATGTTGTCCTCTCCCTTAATAGCGGCAGGATCATCCTGTTTTTCCCTCTCTGCCGCCTCAAAACTCAAAGAGAAAGGTGTCCTTTTTGTCAGGAGATAGGGTAAGATAGATATTCATGATTCGACTTCAGTGGTGTCTGTAGTGTGAATTTTTTACGGTGGCCCTGAAAGGCCACAATACACAACAATAAGAAAACGGACACAAATAGACAACAACACGCAACAATACGAAAACACAAGCAAATCCACCACAGCATAATAAGAAAACACACGCAAATACACAACATGCAACAATATGAAAAAACAAGGAAATAAACCACAACACACAACAATAAGAAAATACAACCAAAGACACCACAACATGTAACAATACGAAAACACAAGCAAATAAACCAAAACGTACAACAATAAGAAAACACGCAAATACACCACAGCACGCATCAATAAGATTTCTAAACCCCTGCGTACGGCAATGCAGGCACATGCATTAATGGGTGGATGGATGGAAATAGCATGTGTATGGACAGCAAAATGAAAAGGTGAATGAATGAATGGGAAGATTGCAGGAGAATGAAATAAATGAAGTTTGGAAAATAGCATGTGATACGTGTGGATATATACAGAATATTTATATCCCTCCATGTAATTCCAGCTACTGTATCTTCACTTGTGTGGTGGACATGAGCTACATGGTCTACTTCAACTTCTTCTGTTGCTTCCTGGTTCCACTGGTGGCCATGTTCATCATCTACGGCCACATCTTCCTCACCGTCCGCCACCAGCTTAGACGCATCGCTGTGATCAGGGCAACCACAGAGGACACAAGAACTGCTGGTATAGGGAGCACTGGTACAGAGGACACTGAAAGTTCTGCTGCTGGGGGAACCATAAGATGTGTAGCAGACATTGGGACAGGAAAAGAAACCAGCAAACAAGCCAAGGAAAAGATCGGCAAATGTAAGGAAGTAGAGGACGGCATTGGGTCTCTTATTGTAACAGAGACTACTGCTGTCTTTGCAAAGCCAGGTCTCCGGATTGCCTCAGCTGACTCTACCAGCTCCGGCTCTGCTCCTGGTGAACCCCATCCAGTAGTGTCCAACAAGGCCAAATCCAACCTTCGCACACGTCAGGAGGTGCATAAGGCCACCTCCCTCTTCCTGGTCCTGTTTCTCTTTATGGTGTGCTGGATGCCAATCCACCTCTGTAACTGTGTCCTGCTGTTCTGCCCACAGTGTGAGGTGCCCATGTGGCTCACACTAGCAGCTATTTTGCTTTCCCACACCAACTCGGCCCTCAACCCTATCCTGTACGCGTACAGGATGAGGTCATTCCGACACACTCTCATAGGAATGTGGAGAGGAATGTGGAGTGTTAGACCAAAACCCCAGTAGATCAGGACTGTCAGTAGGACCGGTAAAAGCATTTCTGCCACTCTAGGCCAAACACAATCGTGCCACCCTTTTATTTGCCTTGTACAATAGGCTACACTAACAATAACACAAAGCCAATATACGCCATAAGCAACAACACAAAGGCCAATATCTACACATCACGCAAACAGACAACTGCAACGCACAGTGTCAACAATTATAAGTAGGCCAACGCAACGCATGACGCGCATGCATATATCTCAGTGACAATGGCACCAACAGGTCTGCAGCATAATAAATCAAACAGGTTCCAAACCACTTTACAGCAGAATCATGACAGCACAGCTATTTTCTTAGTAATCAAATTAAAATGCATCTAGATATCGACCGTAAAAATAAATCTTGTGTGTAAGACACACGGATACACACGCATACACATATGCACAAGGGTGCAGCAAGGCTTGGCAAGATGCTGTCTGTCAAACTACAATGGGGAGGATTCAAACCTTTAAGATGACTTGTGGAGAGGCATCAATTGGAAAATATTTAACAGCAAAAGAGATGACTGAGAAGCAGCTACGATAATGCAGACATTGCCCAACGACACACCCTCGCACCATAAACAGCTCCAAAAAATGCTCTGCAGCCTGCTATGATCTCACACAACGGGTGTCACTTCAGTCAATCAGTCCCACAGCACAGTCCATTCATTTGACTATTTTATTTTAGCCCTGTCATAAAGCTGCATAGAGCTGGGTTTATTTGCAATCATAGCTGAGAAAACTAAATGATCTATTTAACTGAGGTTTGCTAGCCAGCAGGAAAAGAGTAGCAAACTTGCTTAAAATTTGGCTAGCATTAGAGCTACCTGCTTACAGGTAATTTTCAACATGACAAGTGCTTTACCTTGTTCCTCTGAATGTTTTTCTTCCGCAGTTCTCTTCTTTCAAAGTGGTAGACAAGTGGCATAATTTCGAGCTACCTAGTACATTGTGTTTAAATAATTTGTTTTACCTGCTAGGCAGGAGCTTAGCCACATATAAAAAAATATACTCTAAATAAATATATAATACATAAATATACTATTTCACTTGTAGGGTGTTTACTCGATGTCCGGAACATGTCCTCTATTTTGGAGCATTTCGCTGCCTCCTCCTCCATCTTTTTTTTTCCTTTTGATTCTGACCTTCTCAGCGCCACCTTTCCCTTTTTTTTCCATCCACTTGTCAATCAAATTATCTGAAGTTCGGTAAAAAAACTGCGAATAAAGCCGGTGTTTCCATCCAATGGCTTTAAAGTGAATAAAAACCTGTGTGTAATAACGTCACATGCTGTTTTGCGATCAAATTGGTATATTGAATTGATTTTAGACATTTTTGTTGTTTCCATTCATTTTCGCACTGAATCGCTCAACATTCAAGCAAACTTTTGCAAAGAAAGTTTTTTCTAGACAAAATGGATCATGCAACGCAATCAACACATTGCTATGATGAACTTGCCTTTTATTTTCCCTCTCTTATTATTATTATTTTCACAACTCTTTTTGGAGACATGTCTTGCTGATTGAGCGCCTTCCATTGACTCCAGAGGACGTCCCACCTTTGTCGGCCATTTCCTTTGCGAGTTGCTGATAAATTATAAAATCATAAAATGACCTAAAACTTAATCGCAATTCATTACTTATTTGGGCAAGCTTGCTTTGTTTTGTATTTACTTGACAGAAGTGATGTCATGCAGGAACTCATAGTAAACCTTTAACTTTACCGATAGACTTCCAAACTTGACGAGGGAAAAAGAGGTGTACTTATGTTTCCAGATTACTTTACGTCATAGGCCGACCAGGGCTATGCAATTAGGGGAGGGGCCGCTCACTGATTCTCCTATGTTTCTGAAAATCCTAGACATGGTTGTGACCTGCACTTTGTTAGTGCTTTCTGATTAGCTCGTATTTGTATTGAAATAAGAGGCTGCTGCCACCCGCCGTACGGGATAAGCAGAGGCTGCACAGTTTGACTAGCAGGCAGCAGCTGCACACCACGCCACCGGATGGGGTTTCTAAAAGCTTGCAATGTATTACCAGACCTGCCCTAACGGCCTCAAAACACTACCGGCCCACCGGGAAAAGTTCCAAATCTCTCCCCACTCCGCTACTGATTCGAATGCGGGACTTGTACTGTGCGGTATTACTGTGGTATACTATTAATAATTAGAAAAAGAGTTTTGAGTAGTTCTTCTGCCCAAGTTCTAAAACATTTTACGGCTTCTTAACACTTATACTTTGTTTGCTCTGGTCCAAATCAGTTAATGAGTTTTTAAACTTGGAGCGTTTTCCTCTTGGTTCGGTTTAGTTTCACACAGACAAAAACCCAAGCAAACCAAAATGCATCACTACAAACCACTTATTGGTCAGATGAGTCTAGGGTGGGAGCAAGAAAGTAGGCTAAATACAGAAAAAAGGTCCTGTGTTCTGGACTATTTCTTGCAACTTTCTTGCATTTTCGTGGTCAAACCAGCTTATTTCATTGACATAATATTCAGACATTGTTTTGCAAGCAACGTTACTACATCTACTCTGCTCACCTGACTTCTCTCTGCTCTGCTGGCCTCCTTCTCTATGTTTAGCGGCAGCTTTGACCATGGATATGTGAGCTGCTACAATTTGCAAACTCTGCCACATTGCAGACTGCAAAGCATAACTGAGTACAGAAGCCATCTCTCTTCAAGGAGGTCTCAGTACACTTGTTTGTAGGGCTGCAGCTATTGATTATTTTTATAATCGAGTATTCTACCAATTATTCCATAAATGAATTGTGTAATCAGATAAGAAATACTTTTGCTTTATAGTAGACAGGAAAAGTAAATATACAAAAGAGAGGATTCCTTTTCAGAAAAAGTATACAATATTGTATGCAATAACAGGGATAGACAATATTTTTTAGCACTGGTTGCATAGGCCAATTAGCCCCTAAATTTCAAATGTGTGCATGGCTGAGCCGCAGTGTGAAGTCCAAGTCCTGGGCCTGTTCCACCCCTAAGCCCTGGACTGTTGTTAAGGGCGGAAAAAAACGCAAGGCACTTCCCACTCCACCTCTCCATGCCAGAACAAGTGTGGAACTAGTCCCAAATCTTGGAGCTCAAAATCAATATTTTTGATGAGCAAGAATGTCCCCCCTCTCTGCGAGCAGCCATACTCTCTGGGCAAACCTGGACTGTTTGCCTGCCTGCAAAAGAGATTAAAAAGGATAGAACACAGGAACAAATATTTAAAAAAGAAATAATGTACAAATGTACAAGTTGGGAATAAAATGTACGTAAATAGTATTTAGAAAGATGTAAGTAAAACTTTTGCAAGCTGCACTTTGTGCAGTATTGTGATGTATATGAGTATTATCTAACTCTCAGTGATGAAGTGTTAAAAAGTTTTAATGCCCATGGTAGAAATGATTTCTTGTATTGGTCCGTGTGACATCAAAGCTGTCGGAGCCTCTTAGAGAAGGGGCTCCTCTGTTGGACCAGCGTGGGGTGGAGAGGGTGGACGGGTTAAAGCACTATATAAATCCCATTTATTATTATTATTTTTATCTGGCCAGATGTGAGTGTGACGAAGGGTGGGGGGGATTGAAATGTCTGCGCAGGGGAGATGAAATGTGCTGTAGAGGTGGGGGGATTGGGAAAGGAGGGCACACCACAGGGAATTGAGGGGGGAGGTGTGGGGGTTGGGGTGTGGTAGAAGAGGCAGGGGATGGCTGTGAGCTAAACCTGTTAAAGTAACAGTTCCTTTCATTTGTGCTCTCATGGCTGCCGGGTGTTTGTCTTCTTCTCCCCCCACACCCGGTGATCTCCTTCATCACCGTCCACACCTCCCTCCTGTTCTGTTGCAGACTGGCCTCCAGCTTCCTCCTGTAGGAGTCTTTACACTCCCTCAGTTTATCCCCCAGTTTGTGCTGTACGTCCCTTAGCTCCTGTCTGTCCCATGACCGGAAAGCTTTCTTCTTCTTCTCATTTAGAAGAACATGCAGGCCACTGGTGATCCACGTCTTGTTGTTTGGAAAGCAGCGGACAGTGAGGGAGGGCATGGTGATGTTCTCACTGAATTTAATGTATTCTGTGATACAGTCGGTCATGTTATTGATGTCCTCCCCATGTGGCTCACAGAGCACTCCCCAGTCTGTAGACTCAAAGCAGTCCTGCAGTGCCTCCTCAGATCCTGAGTCAACCTCCTCACAGTCTCTGCCACTGGACAAGTGGAACATACTTTGGAGTTAGCAAGCAGGGGCAAGCACAGAATTCTGGGCCCTGTAGAATTACATTCTCTATGGGCCCCTCCCCGCATACACAGCTACTGATTGTAGCATCTTTTTAGGCCCTCCTCACATCAGGTCCCTGGGTACTCATTTCCACCCCGCGTCTGACACCCCATTTTTAGAAAGAAAAAGAAGATATTTTTATTAAATAACATTTGAAAAGCCTGTATAAACTGTAAAATAAAAATAAATAAATTGCCAAATATAGAACACTTCTGCTTTCTTTCTAACAAAATGCTGTTGAAAAACTAACAGAACTAAACTCCATTGTGGAGATGATTTGAGCATGTTGAAATTCTTCTTCAATCAAGTTCTCTTCTATTTACAAAGTAAATTAAATGGCTACTGTTTCACAGTACCATGCGGGGTCCAAAATTAACACTCGCCAAATGTGGGGGCGGGCCCACATACAAACGCAGGTGGTAAGGGACAACTTTTGGTAGCCAGCCTTCCAAAAGAAAGGACAGGAAACAGAGTCTCAGTTCACCGTCTTGGAGGCTCTGACACCCTTTCCACACTCTGTGTCCGTGCGGACTGCTGTAGATTTGTACCGGTGTTGATGTTCTGTGCATTGTCGAACACACGCAGCTACTTTCCTGAAAACGCTTGCGGGACTGACACAAGTCCACAGCTCCCTTGGGTGTATGCCCGAGCCCGTTTCTACCCACTGGGGGATCACAAGCAGGCTGGGGGAACTCATAATAATGTTAAAAACCTCCATATAATGACATTTTCAATCCATGGGACCTGCGCAAGCATTTACTGTTGAACTGTAGGAACCAGTTTTTTTGTGCTGGACTTTGGACTTATTTTAATACTGTTAAATAAAAAAAATAAAAAATAAACAACAGCAAATCAAAGAGGCATAATCAACATAACTGCGTGCTTTATTGATATACAGTAAAGCATTTTATAATACAGTAGTAAGGCATATATTTGGTGGAATCTGATATGTTGTGAAGTATTGACAGGTTATTTGAAAAATGACGTGAGAATGAAACAGAAACATTAAAACTAAGAAATCAATCAGATACAGTGTCAAAACAAAACCCTCTTGGATCATGCTGCAAGAATATGAAGCCAAAACCAAACAAGTGTATACCGCTGTGATGTTCACCACAGGCTTCTCTGATTGGATATACATTAAATAAGGTTGGAGTTTATTTAAGTCACACATGCTCAACACCTCACAGCACAAAACAAAATAGCTTTTCAACCAAAGACAAAAAGACTGCTAGAATAAAAGCAAAACACAAAACAAATATCTAGTATGTCCCAGGTATGACAGTAGTGCACACAGATGAATTTGATTCGCGTAAAATGCAAAATGTGTAAAATGTTTTTATACTCTAATAGAGATGAGAAATGCAGTGAGTGCATCCGAACATTCAGATTGCAGTACAGTAGAACGTGTCTGGATTGATTAGAATATCAGACGTAAATCGGCAATATTCAATTAATAATCAACAATCTGAAAGGAGTGTCAGGTTGCGTACAGTAGAGAAATTGCCTCCAAACTGGACTTTGAATATTCAGACGAGGTAGAGCTTTCGTTACTGAGCTTCCTAAAACTTCCTCAAACATTTAGTGTTCAAACAGAAGAATTCCCGTCATCTCAACTAGCAGCCTTGTTAACACTGTAGTGCTCAGATTCAATTACATTCTTCTAAGTTCTTCGTACATCTAACGTTCACAATACAGTGTACTGTGTCCACTCAACAGGCTCTAAAAAGACACTTAGATTTGAAAGGGAAACAGGTTTCTTTAAAAAAAAAAAATCCAAGTTCTTTCTGAAGAAGTCTGTTTCAGAACCGAAGATAAACGCCTGCACCTCAGAAATACTCAATATTGGTTATTGGCAGCTTTGAAAATCCACTGATGCTATAAAAAAAGAAACTTTCTCCCTTTTCTCCTAAAAATCTACTTATGATATGACTATGACAGACCACTAATGATAGACCAGAGGGCAGGGTTCGGCATAAGCAATGGTCCGATGGCCTGGTACCAGTAAAGTATGTCAGACAAGGTGTAGTCCACCGCCTAGTCCCACTCTACTGTGCTGTGATTGGCTAGTACTCGTTGCCTGGACACATCTTTGTTATTGGATGCTTAGGTGCAACACTAGCTAATGTTAGCTTATAAATTAGGTTTACCAACGTTAACACCAGAGTCCACACATGCTGCAGACCTTCAGGAGAAGCTTAAGCAAATTGAACCCAGCCGTCACTTTCAGCGGTCACAAAAGGTGACTGTGAGCCGTTTTTCCATTGGAAATGGTATTTGCCGGTGGAGCACAAGCAGCATACCTCTCTACCACACCACTCTACCACACCACTCTACCATACCACGTGCCGCTGTAGTGAGTAACATATGCTGCCAGGGGATCAACGCTGTACCACTGTCACAGACCATCATCCACTTTTCTATAAAGGTTTTTTAGTTTGCAAAACACTATAGAGGGCCTTGGATTGTTTTTGAAGGAGACTTGCATTTTATATTTTTGAGACCATATTCCACCCATGCAAGGAGCTCTTCACAAGATGGAACAACCACAAAATATGTAGTCTGATGATTGGAAAATGGAATCCAAATGATTTCCAATTATGTCTAATTATTTCCCATTATGTGCATTAGGTTTTTATTGACCTTGTTGACATGTCTCAGTTCTGAATCAAGCCTATTGGAACATCTGTTAATGCACACAGTACACTGTGTTGAAAACAAATCAGGGATAAAAACTGTTGCCATAGAAATGTTAATCATAGAAATGATTAACAGATTGATGGATGGATATATGGACGGATGAGTGGATAAATTAATTATTCAAATATGAGGTTTGCCACCCAAAGCCCAAAAAAAAGCTGTAATGTGGAAATTAGGCACCACCACACAAACACGCATACACAAGCTCACACACAGTCACACACACAACGTACTGTAAAGATCCAGGATGCCTGCATTACCTTGACAGTAGTGTACGCTGTTATAGAAAGACATTTTCCTCTTAGAAAGCACCCTTATGATTACAAACATTCATTTTTATACAAATGTCTGAAATGCTTTCCCCAGTTACAAAGAGATGGCAAATATTAGACCACACTTAACACACTTACTTGTATATCATCTCTCGTTGCCCTCCCCCCCACCACACTCTTGTTTTATACAATTGCATAGAATTTTAAAAACCAGCCTCTGTTAATAATAAAACAACTTCAGGACATTTTAAGAAACTACTGAAATCTACAAGGTATGTTTTTCTTTTGTTTTTACGGATCTTTGCTGAAACCACAATTGTTCACAAAAATAGACGTTATATATTCTCTCTGTAAACTGTATTTCCAATCCAGTTGTTTTGACTAGAAAAGCATGCGATAGGTAGGGAGGGAGGAAGAAGAGAGGGAGGTTGGGGGGGGGGCTGGATCAGAAGGGCAGGGCCTCGTGCTGTTCGGCGCTCTGCTCGTCTGTCATCACGTTGACTAGTGTCTCCATGGCGCGGCCCAGATCATCGGCCATGTGGAACAAATTGCCAATACTGGGACCTGGATAAAGAGGGGAAGGGAAATGCTTAGACCAAACACACTCACTAACAGTGATACATTAAAATAATAAAATAAGGTAAAAATAAGCCAGTATGTGTGCTAAACACAGAACAAGATGTCAACAGCCATGCTAGCAGCTCTGTGAGGCTGTACTTAGGCAACATGCTAACAATCAAGACAACAATCAAGACAACAAGATGGCGCCGCAGACTCTGGATTACGCTCCAGTTTTTTTTAACTCTGTTTTCTGTCGTCTGGTAACATTTACCAGAGAGGAGCTCTTAAATAGTGGACTTTCAACTGCTCATACTATTCTCTTCATCGAACCTGGAGTTATTAGTTGGAGGAGCAGCAGCTCTGTATGGGATCTATCGGAGACGCGGATGGAGGAAGCACGCTGGTTAAACTGAGACAGCGGGCTTTCGCACTGCGCTCCCTTCTATCCACCTGCCGAATGTCCAAGATGGACCAACGAGTCAAAGTTGGATTTACAGGCCTAACAACTAGTTGGTTTGTAAACTAGACGGTTTACAAACCAACTAGTTGTCATGCAACTATTTTCCCACTCTAAATAACAACTGACAACTGTTTTCATTCAATTCAATTCAATTCAATTTTATTTATAGTATCAATTCATAACAAAAGTTATCTCGAGACACTTTCCAGATAGAGTAGGTCTAGACCACACTCCAGAATTTACAAGGACCCAACAGTTCTAGTAGTTTCCTCCATTTATCACAATTAATCGTGGCTGAATCTTACAGTGAACCTCAGATTGTGAACTTGAGCGTGACATAAACACAACTCATCCCAAATCAACATGCAGACAGAGATGTTCTATGTACAGTACACACACACATCACCACTTCCTACTATGCACGACAGAGTGACTGTGACAGAGGACAGAAAAGGGAAAGGAAATTAAAGAGAGGGAAAGGGAGGGAGGATTGATATTTACCACTGTATCATGCCGTTTCTAGTCTGTTGTATGTTTTGTGCACAGCTCTACTTGGCTACAACAACCAAAATCCAATCCCATTATTAATCCAATTATTAGATTTCACTCATGGCCATTAGTTCATGTTTTGGTAGGGGTCAAAGGTGGTATAACCATGGTTGTTGCATGAAGTGAAAATACTCCTTATAGGTGGAGAAATGAGAAGGTGGGAAGAAAGAAAGCTGAGCCACTAACCTTTCATGGGTGTCCCCTTCTCCCTCCTGGCTCATGGAGAAAAAGAGGAAAGGAAGAAAAGAAAGGATAAAAGAAAAAAAAAATCAGCCTTGTGTCGGTAACAGAGAGAAAGAAAGATGCGTATGCAAGTAACGGTTTACTTAAGGGCAGTGCATGTTTTTGGTGAACGGAGAACTGAAGGTATCAGTTTGCAACTAGTGAACGTTAGTTGCACTGTGCCTTACGGGCCTGGAGGATTTACAGCAACAGTCAGAGTTTTGGTTTAATGAGTGACTGTGTTAACTGGTGCATTCATTTGGTTTTCAAGATATTTAACAATACCCTTCACAAGGGGTGGGGCGTTGTCAGAATATTTGCAGTCTGTGTGTAAATTGGCCTACCAAAGCAAATTGAGCCCAACCCAAAGGGGGTGCTACAAAAAACAATTTTTTTTTACTTCAAAACCTGGTGTACAGAATCTCACCACATTTGGAGCACATACACTGGGGGCAACTATTAACCAACTTCTGAAGTAACTTATGGATTGGTACATATGGGCGTGGTTTATTAGTCATTATCTGCCATCTTATGCTTTTGCACAATTGGCAATGCGCTGGAAGAAGGTAGAGACATGAATCTTGGTACCCTCACTGGACATCATGTCAATGCTTCCCATGAAATAGGATTACACTCAACCTGATTGTGGTGCTGTAATTAACTGTCAAAAAAGCGTATTATTTGAAGAGCCGTTCCGCTCATATTGTGAGTTCTACTCACGTAAAATTTGACTCACACTTACAATTCAATAAACTCTAAAAAAAAAAACTTTTGGACAAATGCTAACATGATGGATTTTCTGCCATTTAGAATTTTGTGAAACACACACACACACACACACACACACACACACACACAAACACACACAAACACACACACACACACACAAACATACACACACATTCAAACGTTGGTCCAATTGCTACCAAATTTTCTGTAGATCATGCTTCATACAAGCTTCTCAAAATTGCATAATGTTTCTTGATATTGTATTTGGTTTTCAAGATGTTGACCAAATAACTTTATAAGGGCGTGGCTGACCACATAAATAGTGTTGGGCCAGTCCTCCCAAACCTTACTGGATATGTCCACATTACGTACCTTGAAAGTTACATTCAAATGCAGCACTAGGGGGGGCTGTGAATGCAGAAAATGGGGATGGCATAATACAAATCAGAATATATCTCTGAAATTGTTTGTCCAATCATGACAGTGTGTAACAATGAGTATAGAACTACTCTGAAATGACTTAATAGTGGGCACCACCTGTTCTGAATCCACCTAGTGCAAATTGTGTCATAAATCAATGACTTTGATGATGTTCGATGACCACAAAGCTTGGTAGATATTTATGGTGAACTCAACTTGTAAAGGGCACCACACGTCTTTTTCATGTGGCTTCACAGTATAGATTTTAATATGTTAATTTTATGTTCTGTCTGTGTGGTGTTCAGAGTAAAATAAATCAGTGCTTATTCAGTGTGCTGTCACATTAAGCCAAACATTGGTAAAGTACTGTAAGATAATTACAATGATGAAATGCACACAGAGTCAAGAAGTTACTTTTGCCACAGGTACCAATACGGAGAACAGTGTTGACTGGTAATTCATTACAAAACCTTATTTTTCAGTAGCGCATTCCATAACCAATTACCATTTAAATGCAAGCTATATTTTTATTGCTTTTGTTCCAATTTTTGTTTCATTATATCATTTTTTCTATATATATATATATATATATATATATATATATATATCTAATATTTATTATGTTATATATAATGTTTGTTAATGCTGCTTTGCTTTATGCTATATATCAGCTATAAATATTTGTTATTATTAATTAAGTCATATTACTGTAGTTTGGTATTATTCTAATTCTAAAATATTCTAAAGTTTTTGCCTGTTAAAAGGAAGTTTTTCCTTGCCACTGTCGCACCAAATGCATGCTTTTGGGGGAGTTGTTGGGTTTCTGTAAATTATAGAATATTGTATGAATACTTTGAATTTCATCTGTTTATGTTGTTGTGTACTAAAAGCTGTATTTGCATATGAGTTTGTATGTTTTCTCATTATACAGAGTTTTGGTACTGTATATCATTGACAAGTGTGAACTCAGTAAAGTGTAATGTGTCCTGAGATAATGTCTGCTATGATTTGAAATTGTAAATAAAATTGAATTCACTTGAAAAACGTTTTTTTTAAATGTTTTTAGGGGAAAAAAAGATAATTTCTTCGGATTTTGTATAGAAAAGAGTGGATATTGAATGCAATACATGCTGAGGTTCGTCTCGGTGTTCCATACCCTGGCTATGAGGAAAAGAATTATTTAGCTGTTCCATCACTTCCTCCAGCCCAGATGCATCTAGGGAAGGGCTGGACAGCTCGTCATCACCTGAAATAGGAAGGAAATTAATTTTTTCTTTTTCAGAACTCCAGCTGCTAAAATATAGTCCAGTCATTGGGGTGTCCTTACCCATTGTATCAGTAGTCTGGCTGGCGGCCACACGGAGGAGAGGGAGGGAGGAGTCGGAGCGCTGAGAGGAGGTGGAGGGAGAGGACAGTGCTGTGCCGTTCACCTTGGAATCCGTCTTTTACACACACACACACACACACACACACACACACACACACACACACACACACACACACACACACACACACACACACACACACACACACACACACACACACACACACACACACAGCTTAATTAGAGGAGTCAAAGGGGAAGTGAAGTTTGTGTGCGGGACAATTGCTGGCCTGGATCTCTGTGTCAGCTCTTAGATAGTGAGCAGGAAGCTGCTTCAGTCTGACCTCTCAGTCACATTAGCTACAAGAGACAGCGACAAAGCGGCAGGCTGCCATTCATTTTCAATGGGAGTGGCCCTTTGCCGGCGACAAGCGACAAGCGTGCCGCTGCCATGAGCAAGGCGGGGCAAAAATAGACAAGAACTATTTTATGCAAATGATAAGAAATGCGACAAAGTTGCTTGAGTTGAAAAAAATCATTCAAGATGGCGGAAACGCTTCAGGATCATAGACAGTTAAAGAAGTGGACCAAGAGATCCCATTGTTCTGGACTGAGACCAGTGAAGGAAAATAGAAGTGCTTTTCCGGTGATGGCTAGGCGTTACTGCGCAGCCTCCAACTGAGCTTGACGATGTAGTTGTGACGTGGGCAACGTGTCTGAAAGTCTTCTGGTAGCTGTGCCAAGAGAAATCTCAATCAGACGGAGAGCGTAGGTATATGTAAGGAGATAACATAAACACAGGCTAATTACTGCTAACTAACATGCTAGTTAACATTAGTAATTAAACCTAAACAGCTGATGTAAGTCCAAACTGTCTGCGAGCTTCTCCTGGCCATATGGTGATTTGTCAACTATGCGACAGCAAGTAGCGTGGTTATCACGCAATCGTTAGCCTGTTTTTACAAAAACGTCTGCTACGGAGCCATAATGTGAGGTACAAGTTAATGAAGCCTTTTATACATTGTTGTGTTTCTTTAGATATAAACAATGCACAAATAGAGTCTTTGAATGCTTCAGATGTAAAGTTATTTGCTGTCAAAGTGGCGCCAAAATGAATGGCAGTCAGTGGGATGCTAACTGCAGGTGAGTGCTTTGTAGCATTAAAATGGCGCCATGGGAGCTACGCTTAGAGACGAGAGGCTTACCCCCTTGTTCAGGATATCATATTTCTGTACATATCTGATTTGTTTGGCATTTTATCTCATATTTTGTTACCCCTATCAATAAATGCTTTCCAATCCTAAAAATATCATTCTTGTGACTTGACAGTACCGCTTGCAGATACTATCAGGTCAATAGCCTGCTACTATCGATACAGAAGCGTCACCATGGTAAACGTTCACCACTGAGCCTGTTCAGCCTGAAATCTTGCACAAACCTCTCATCATCCAGCAGCAACTCCTGCACAAGACGGTGGAACAAGCCCAGTTCAAAACAGGCCTGGAGGGTATCGTGCACCCATGTAGAACGACGACAGCCCCCCCCCCCACCTTCTTTTTCTGCACTACCTCCACTTTATATTTTTGATATTTTATATTGTTATCTTATATTTCTTATATATATATTTTTTGTGTCAACACTGAAAAGGGATTGCTCCAATTTCATTGCACAGGTACTGTGTAATTGTGTATAATGACAATAAAGGCTATTCTATTCATCTCCACAGCACGTACACAGCTGAAATCTTCAGGAACTTTCTTCGATTTATTTTGAAATTAATGAAAAGGTAGGGTCTTTTTATAGATGGAATATTTGCACTTTAAACTTGCCATTAATAGCAGGAAGGCATTTGATTTGTTGACAGGAAGTTTAGTCATAATATTTCATATTTCATCATTCATACGTACTGTATATCTATGGGTCTATCTACAAAGTAAACAGAGGGGACGTACTTAAAGATAGCATTAAAGAACTTCTATTTAGTTTTGCCAAGCAACCAGGAATAGGCTAGGCATGCCAAGGAACGCCCATCAAGCGAGTGTGTGTCGCTGTCTTTTGTAGCTAATGTGACTGTAAGGTAATCTCTTAAGCATTGGGTATACTTGAGCATGACACCGTGCCACCGTAGATACACCGCTGGGACCATAAATTAAGCTTTAGATCACTAGTGAGGACTTCACATCTACTTTGATGCTCCAAGGCACTAGATGGGTTTCTGCTGTGGGTCACTACAGTATGTGAGAGTGCACTGCCTTGCTCTGTTTACGATGTTGAGTAGGCAGAGGCAGTTTTTTCATAATTGTGTACACAGCAAGGTTAGTATAGCAAACTAAAATGAAAATAAGCAGTGAAAAAAGCTGAGGCATGTAGGTTAGCTTTGGTGACTTGGGTGGCAAGTCAGGAAATGCTGAAAGCTCTGGGTGTGGAGGGGCTGTCTTGGTTGACACGCCTCTTCAACATTGCGTGGAAGTCTGGGATGGTGCCTAAGGAGTGGCAGACCGGGGTGGTGGTTCCCCTCTTCAAAAAGGGGGACCAGAGGGTGTGTGCCAATTACAGGGGTATCACACTTCTCAGCCTCCCTGGTAAAGTCTACTCCAAGGTGCTGGAAAGGAGGGTTCGAAGAAGAGGAGAGGAGAGAAATTGTGGGAAGTGCTGCGGGAATATAGGGTGAGGGGGTCCCTTCTCAGGGCCATCCAAACTCTGTATGACCAAAGCAAGAGCTGTGTCCGGGTTCTCTGCAGTAAGTTGGACTCGTTCCAGGTGAGGGTTGGCCTCCGCCAGGGCTGCGCTTTGTCACCAATCCTGTTTGTAATATTTATGGACAGGATATCGAAGCGTAGTCGGCGCGGGGAAGTGTTGCAGTTCGGTGGGCTCGGGATCTCATCGCTGCTTTTTGCAGATGATGTGGTCCTGATGGCGTCATCGGTCTGTGACCTTCAGCACTCACTGGATCGGTTCGCAGCCGAGTGTGAAGCGGCTGGCATGAGGATCAGCACCTCTAAATCTGAGGCCATGGTTCTCAGCAGGAAACTGATGGAGTGCTTTCTTCTGGTAGGGAGTGAGTCCTTACCCCAAGTGAAGGAGTTTAAGTACCTTGGGGTCTTGTTCGCGAGTGAGGGGACCATGGAGCGTGAGATTGGTCGGAGAATCGGAGCAGCTGGTGCGGTATTACATTCTGTTTATCGCACCGTTGTGACGAAAAGGGAGCTGAGCCAGAAGGCAAAGCTCTCGATCTACTGGGCAATTTTCGTTCCTACCCTCACCTATGGGCATGAAGGCTGGGTCATGACCGGTACAAGCGGCCGAAATAGGTTTCCTCAGGAGGGTGGCTGGCGTCTCCCTTAGAGATAGGGTGAGAAGCTCAGTCATCCGAGAGGAGCTCAGCGTAGAGCCGCTGCTCCTTTGCGTCGAATGAGCCAGTTGAGGTGGTTCGGGCATCTGGTAAGGATGCCTCCTGGGCGCCTCCCTAGGGAGGTGTTCCAGGCACGTCCAGCTGGGAGGAGGCCTCGGGGAAGACCCAGGACTAGGTGGAGAGATTATATCTCCAACCTGACCTGGGAACGCCTCGGAATCCCCCAGTCGGAGCTGGTTGATATGGCTTGGTAAAGGGAAGTTTGGGGTCCCCTACTGGAGTTGCTGCCCCCGCGACCCGATACCGGATAAGCGGATGAAGATGGATGGATGGATGGATGGATGGACTTGGGTGGTAATTTGAGCAGCATAACAAAAATACACATCAGAGATTTATGTTTGGTTCATAGCATATGTTAGAGGGTGACACAGTTTGTGAATGAGTGTGTTCCTGTTGGTGTGTACCTGCTCCAGCAGCTGTCTCAGCCTGTGCAGTTGTGACTCCAGCTGTTTGTTGTGGTCCTCCAGTATCTGCATACGGGCCTCCAGACGTCCTTTATGCTGCCGCAGCAGTTTGGCCTCGGCGATGAGTTCTGCATCGCGTGCGCTCTGTGGTGACACGGGGAGCATCTCCGGGGGCGATGGGAGCGGGGACAGTCCCTTCCTGTCGTGGGCCTTCTTCAGACGGTCATACTCGGACTGTAGCTTCCTGCAGTCAGGGCAGCAGAGAAATGTATCTACTGCTGCTAGTTCTGATATCCATGTGAAATATCATACACCTACTACTTAGGACACAAGGTGAACTTTTGTTATATTGATTATAAACGGAAAGCTGGGTCACTGCAGCAACATAGTGAGAGATATAAATAAATATTCATCAGTCATCCCCCATGCATGAGACTGTCACTTTTCCCATGTTATTCCCCAAGTTTCAACAAAATCCTGTGGTTGGAATGAACAAAAGTAAACTGAAAAAAGGAAGGCCATGTCTGCTAAAGATGTCAAATGTCCAGTGTATTGATTTAGGACATTAGTATTCCAAGACTGATCTGAAGCAGAGTGGAGGACACTGGTACTTTGCTGCCCTACAAAGATAATTTTTTACAGGGGTTAAAGATTTATATAATTAATTTATAGACATTTTAAGACCTCTTTAACCTCTGGTATAAAAACACATTAATCCAACTTTGCACTTGGAATAAACATGAAAATGAAAAACTTGGTCTGTGTGACTGGGAGGAATTTTCACTAGAAAATGGGGAAAGATGTCAGCAAAACAGTTAAAGTTAAAGAAAGTTAAAGAGAGATATCCCAGGATATCTGGCTGTCTGGTAATTGCTTTATATACCATAAGATTAAAAGGAATGCAGAAGTGGCCTCCTCCTTAAAGCTACACTGTAACTTTTGTAAGAACAAATTAAAGTTATATTCATGAGAGAATAAACACACCCTTATTAGTCATAGTTCTATTATATAGCCACTGTTCATTATGTCATTCCATTTTACCCACTGCTAATATTATTATGAGTCATTTCTCTATTTATTGTAGTCAGATACTACAATACATAGTAGTATTTTTGTATTTATTTCTCCCAAACAACATACATTACTATTTTATACTAAGAGGAACAGATACAATATGTGTGAAGTTAATCAAAGTGCAACTTTAGATCCAAAAATAGGTTGCAGTGTAGATTAGATTAATACGGCACCCACATTACTGCTAACGCATTTTACCATCACTCTGAAACAAAACCCAGAGATAATTGAACTCCTTCACTTGGGGCCTCAACAATCTGAGAACTGCCACCTCATGGTTTGTGACCCTGGGAGAAGTGTTGTTGGGGGCAATAGCTCCTGGTAGGGTCTTCCAATGCAAATTGGTCCTAGATGATGGGCCTAACAACAATTAACAGACCCCACATCAATGAGTGAAGAAAAAGCTGCAGCCCCTTGCCCAGAACAGGTAAACCTGGGCCCCCTACTGGAGCAAGACCTGGGAGGGGATTTTGCCGGCAAGCGTCTGGTGGCTGAGCCTTGGAGCCCGCTTGGGCAGAGTCATAAAGAACAATATGAAGCTGTCACCCTGTGGGCCCACAACCTGCAGAGATAGCCATTGGGGTTGGGTGTATCATCAGGGGGGCAGCAGGCAAAGGCGGGACCTAAGCGTGCTAATCCCTCACATCTCAGAAGTTTCAAGATGCAATATTGAAATGTAAACCTAAGACCTCTGAAGAACCAAGATTGGAACCAAGATTGGAACCAAGATTGGAACCAAGATTGGAACCAAGATTGGAACCAAGATTGGAACCAAGATTCTTCAAGCTCCTGGTCAGTTTTGCAAAATCAAGACACTTTAACAAAGGCTCCTGTTGTCAAGTTATAGCAATCTCTTAGCAAATGTCATAATAAGATTAACATTTACTGATACTCAGTGGGGAGGTAGAGTAAAGATGCAGCCAACATAAAATAATAACAGAGATGGGTCTGTTCACTGACCTGTTTTCCTGCTCCAGGTCATTGAGGACCCTCTCCAGCTCTCCCTTCTCCTCCGTCTCCATGGAGATGAGGATCTGGGCAGGGCTGCGGGGTTGGCTGAGAGGAGAGCCTTGGTTCAGAGACTGGCAGTAGTGCTGGATCAACATGTGCTCGTCATCGCTGCAAACGCACAAGCCAAACATACCCACCAATGATGGGCAGATATACACACATGCACATAGTTGCACAGTCACAGAATTGTCACACACACACACACACACACACACACACACACACACACACAGAAAAATGGGAAAAAAAGAAGTCAGCAAGTGATTGAAAATAGCAGAGGAACAGGACTAAGACACAGCATGGACAGAGAGAGGGCCAGAACACATTTGTCCTGAACTCAGTTTTGCTGAATATTTAAAGCAATATAATTAACCATGCTGTGCAAACTCTTAGCGATGACACGCACAGCCAGCAGTGTTTGGGAGAATTTTAATTAGGCCAGATATTTAGATGCTGCTGTGTTCACTACACTGCTTTTTGGGCTCAGCCAATCTTCCATTGTAAATACTAAAGGAGCTGCCGATACTTTCTGCTCATCTTTTTTACCAAGCTTTTTTACCAAGCAGCATTTGAAAATTATGTTTTACACCATTATTTTACTCTGCAATCTGAATTACAGGCATACCTGCGTGTCAGATTCCATTTGCATTTATTAATCTTCAATGTTTTCCTGAAGGGAAATTTGGCTTGCAGCCAGACTAAATAAAGAAAGCAAAGACTTGAATATAAGATATACTGTGTGCTTTATATAACATATTAAAATACAAGAACATTTTGGACATCTGAAAGTGTTCACAGAATATTTGCTGTGATAATCTGTTGGATGAAGTCTGATTTTAAAACAATGGCTTCTTTTTAGCTTATTGAAAATATGGATTTTAAATTTAAGAAATCTGCATATTGAATATAGGTTACTTTAAAGCTATAACTTTATGAAAGTTTAATTTAAATAACTGAACTATGCCTTTAATCACTTAATTACTATTTATGATTTATTACAAATAATCTAAAATGGCCACTACAAGTTACTAAAGCCCAAAGTGATGTCTCTAACCTTATTTTGTATGACCAGTCAAAATACCTAAAGCAAAGAATGACTTGTACTGATAAATGGATGTAAACAGGATTTATATGTTTTAGGTTATATGGAGCCTTGTTTCAGCAAACCAGTTTATTTAATTGGAATCATCACAGTCTGTGGATTTGCACACTGGCAAAGTAAATCCATGATAAGTGTTTCACATTGAGTTTAATTTTGAAGAATTTTTGACCTGCATGTTTGCGGTGTAAACCAGAAGTTATTCTTGCTCCGCAGTGTAGGGTCGGCTAGTCCACATAGCATTCTGGGATGGGAGAAAAACATGCTCTGGTTTGGCTTCTATGTTCAAAAGTTGTTTTAGTTGTGAAACAGAAAACTCAGATTGGACAGATAGTCTAGCTAGCTGTCTGGATTTACCCTGCAGAGATCTGAGGAGCAGTTAATCATAGTTCCCAGAAATCTACCGGAGTTAAAAATTCCAACACAAAGAAAGCGGAAGGTGACATCCGGCCGAAAAGAGTAAAATCGGGCGAATTTCTGTCGGTAACGGAGCAATCACTGAAGTAAAACATTATGGATATACACTAACCAGAAGCATGTTGCTTCATCCATTTTTATCTAACCTCCTCTGTCTGAGTATGAAGTACTGATATTACAAACAACCTTTTATTGAAATGACCGTGGGAAGTTGTTGTGTCACTTTCTGGTGTGACCGGACCGTAATGCTAAAATAGGCCAACATTTTCATTGTGATTTCAATAATTTAGATTTTGACTCTAATAACTAAACAGTTTTCTGTTCCTCTCTTTGTACCATGCAAAACATCTTGATGAAAATATTCACATTCTTTTGTACTGCAAATACATTTTTGAAGTAGGGAATTAGAGAAAACAAACATAGTGATGAGTTTAAGATTGCAAAAATATATGCCTACATGAATATTGTACATAAATTCTAATACTTATTTATTGGGGTTCTGGGATTAGTTCATGAGCTGCATATTAATGGTATATCCCAATTATAATTACCCAGAAACAAATCCTATCTCTGAGTACAATATAAATACAATATATAAGATGTACTGCTATTATCTGGTGTATATATTTGCATGGGATATGATGATGCAAACACAATAACAATGAGGTTGTTTCTGGTTGTGTCCAGAATATTGAGCATGTGTAAACATAGTCACTGACATATATCACAACCAGCCAAAGGAAACAAAGAAGGCAGAGCCAGTTCACACACAACGAGCCAATCAGTAAGTAGAAGGTTGGCAAAACAAAGCAATTCTCACATGCTCTCATTGGGTGAGATACTGTCATTCAGATAAGAGCCATTACGATTCTCCATTTCTGCTAACCTGCGGAGGGGAAAAACAGAGCAGTCAGTCCCAAAACCAAAAGGTCCAGCAAGTAGCAGATTCTAGAGGGAAAATCCACCTCAAGACAGGATTCAGATATGATACGATCATGTGCAGACTGATACAAAAACACTCAACTTGAGGAAAATTAGGCTTCATGTATCCTTTGATGGGTAACTTCTTAACTCTATGGAAGCTGGTTATCACAGAATTATTGGTAGAAAATGTTTTTTGAAGGGAAGAAAAAATTGGAAAAATTGAGATGTTGGTGATCATGGTGTTTTTTGTTGTTGTTGAGACTGTTGGAGTTTCTCTGTTTAGCATGTGGTGTTATCATTTCACCCTAATAGATGAAATATAAGACATTATGCAGAACTCTGTAACATTAACACTAACACAACATTAAATCTTTAAATGTATTTTTAAAGTTTTAAGCACCACAAATCAATCCAACCAATCCTTTAAGAAAAGTATTGGTAAGTATGGTATTCTTTTTGAAAAAAACAGACTCTCGACATTACAACAGGCCTTGTAAACAAACCTCCTGGCTGCGCTTCTAAAACTAACTTCTCCGCTATTATGATAAAATAGCTGTCTGTGAAAAAAACAAAGATTTAAACTAGATCAGTTTCCTGGTGGTTGGAGTGTTTGCCGTAAAATTAAAAAGATTTTGGGACTTCGGTGCTTGGCTGTGAGCCTTTAAGCAGATGGACTGTAACATATTGGTATCTGCCCAGGCCGGCATATATAATAATAATAATAATAATGTATACTTTATATGTACTCACAATCTGCTGTATGCCACAGAAACGAGTGATAAACTTGTGGTTTGGGGGCCATCAGCTCATTTCAGGCTCAATGATGCTACCTATACACCCTATTCCACCTTCCTTTAATCTAATGGATGGTATTTGGAGTCTGTCAGATCTGGACCCGACAGAGACTGAGAGCACAAGGCTGGATGGGGAAGTTTGACTCAGCATGTGTGTCCATCAGCATGTGGTGGTGTGTATTCATAGTATGTGTGCGTGTGTGTGTGTCATCCCGAGGCAACAGTGAGTGGTGTCAAACACTCTCTGGCAGGGATCAAAGACTCCCCCTGTGGCTCAGACCTCACACTGACTCCACTGAGGAATGCAAACAGCACCAGCCTACATGATTCAATGACCAATTGATTGACTACTTGATTTACTTCTAGTTTGATTGATTTGACTGTTTTTTGTTACTCAGCGGTGGGTTTCTAGTAGAAGTTATGGTCTCTGCAGACTGCTGGAACAATCAAATGTTTTTGGGAATAAGCTCTGATTGATCAATATTGATGGGTTTTCTCTCCTCTCAGTCCAGTACTGATGTGGTGTGAGCGCTCATGCTGGCGCACTGGATGGCACAAGCAACATCTCAGATGCATATGCATACACTAAACACTCACTGCAGAACGCATATTCACCAAAAAATCAATGCATCACTATCATGTAAATAGATTTAGCTTCTACTGTATGCAAAGGGATATCTTGACATTTTTGTTTAGCCTGATACAATTTATTGTCTTCATTATTACCTGACTTAAAATTATTGTAACACATTTAGATTTTAAATTGGGCTGTCAATCAATTACAATTTTATTCGCTGTTAATTGCATGAGTGTGCCAGTTAACTCACAATTACTTGCAAATTAACAACACCTTCTCTTTTCTGTTCTAAATGTGTTTTGAAGGGATATTAATTGAAGCTTTTAATGCCTAAGTGGTATTTGAGAGTCAACTACTCCGGTGGTAACCCAATTCACATCAACAGTACATGCAAATAACTTTACAGTGAAAACACACTGGGTGCATAAGCGTAGCGTAAAGCCGCATTGAGCAGCTATTTTTATTTTGGTGCCAATGTTATCCAATCTGTCTGTTCATACCGGGCGTGGAACGGCCGCGTTGGCCTGTAAGCTGCAGCGATCGTTTCGTCGGCCCCTTTATTTGTGCGCAAGATGCGAGCGAATGGGTCTAGCCAGGCAGGTAATCACATACAGGAAGACCACAGTGTAGCCAGATACTTAAAAAAAATAAAACACATTTCAAAATAAAACATCCAGGTTCATGGTGATTTTGGCTGTCTTGACTTCACACAGCAAGTCACACACACACACACACACACACACACACACACACACACACACACACACACACACACACAGAGAGGGGATAAGGATTGTACGGTGACCGGCACAGAGAAATACACATCTGGTATAAATGGGCAGGCGCGCAATCAGGCACATATCTATACTTCACACGCTATTCGCAACGCTTACACGCCTGGTAAAGAGATATTGGGATTTCATCCACACTTGAATAAAAAAAATAATAATTGGTGCTTGGCTGTGAGCGTTTAAGCAGATGGACTGTGACATATTGACATCTGCCCAGGCCGGCGTATATGTACTCACAAGCTGCTGCATGCCACAGAAACGAGTGATAACCTCATGGTTTGGGGGCCATCAGCTCATTTCAGGCTCAATGATGTTACCTATTCACCCTACCACCTTCCTTTAATCTAATGGATGGTATTTGGAGTCCGTCAGATCTGGACCCAACACTGAGAGCACAAGGCTGGATGGGGAAGTTTGACTCAGCATGTGTGTCCATCAGCATGCGGTAGTGTGTATTCATAGTACGTGTGTATGTGTGTGTGTGTTATCCCGAGGCAACAGTGAGTGGTGTCAAACACTCTCTGGCAGGGATCAAAGACTCGCCCTGTGGCTCAGACCTCACACTGACTCCACTGAGGAATGCAAACAGCACCAGACTACATGATTCAATGACCAATTGATTGACTACTTGATTTACTTCTAGTTTGATCGATTTTACTGTTTTTTGTTACTCAGCGGTGGGTGTCTAGTTTCTAGTTATGGCAGACTGCTGGAACAATCAAATGTTTTTGGGAATAAGCACTGATTGATCAATATTGATGGGTGTTCTCTCCTCTCAGTCCAGTACTGATGTGGTGTGAGCGCTCATGCTGGTGCACTGGATGGCACAAGCAACATCTGAGATGCATATGCATACACTGAACTCTTACGGCACAGCGCTTATTCACCAAAAAGTCAATGCATCACTTGTAGCAAACCAGGGGAAACAGGCCAGCCAATGCGCCAGAGGGGGACGGTTCCACAGGCTCAGATTGGGGGAGGTGATAGAGGGACACTATGTGCCTGTGCAAGTGCTACAGCCACTTGGCACATGGCACTGGTCAGGGGAAGGCATTAAGAGAGCCAGCCCAATGACACATGGGGGAGAGTGGGAAACAAAGGACCAGAGAGGCAGCACTTCAGGAGTTTGTTGTTCAGTAAGGAAGGCTGGAAAAAGGACTGACCTCTTGCTCTGCTTTAAACCATCCCAAGACAACCGTGCCTGAAGACTGATAGACCCCGGACAGGAAGAATCCTAAGTTAAAGTTTGTTCCACTACGCTTTTCATGTATTAAGTTAATAAAGTAAACTTTACGTTAGAGCCAACTGTCTCTGAGTTAACTATTTCAATTGTGAATCGGGCTTTCAAGTCCCCTGGGTTGCTACATTTTGGTGGAGAATGCAGGCATTTCTGTTCCATCGCTAAAGATTCACAATGAAATAGGTAGAGGGGGGAGACACAGCTATTACTATGGACAGTGCATTAGCCCAGCTTGTCCAAACCCAGGAGGCCCAAAGCCTGGTGGCCTTACAGCATTTGATGAAGCCAGAGAAGACTACAGAGCCCAGTAAAGTGATTACAAAACAAGGTGGTGAAGATGAAATCGAGGCTTACCTGGAGGTGTTTGAAAGGACAACAGAGAGAGAGTGTTGGCCTAAACCCGAGTGGGCAGGCATCCTGGCCACTTTCTAAACAGGCGAAGCTCACAAAGCCCGCCGGGACCTTACACTCCCAGATGTGAATAATTATGATGCATTGAAGGCCATTTTAGCTCATTCTGGCCACAATTTCCAGACAAGGGCGCGACGGTTCCAATCCTGGATCTATGACTGCGCTACCCCAGTACAACCACAAGTTGCTGCACTGATGCGCCTGACCCGCGGCTGGTTAACCACCGGGGATGGACCCCCAAGCCCATGACCGGATTGTGATGGACAGGTGCATTAGAGCCCTACCAGCATACGCAAAACGACATGCCTCCCAAAGCAGCCCCCAGACATTGATCTGGTAGCGCTATTGGAGAACATCAGGTTCAGGGACCTTATGCAAAAGCAGCTGGACAGAGAACCCATGTACAAGCTGTTCTGACCCCAGGGGAGACAAGACAAGGCTGAAGAAGGGGGATGTGGAAGCACCGAATCAACACCACATCACCAAGGTGGGGCAGCGTAGGTCATGAACCTAATCTCATCTAAGAGGAAACTGCTGAAGAAACTAAGGTCCCTGAAGAGGCCCTGGGGAAGGAGAACGAGTTTTGTCTGAGGTTTTTTTCTGAGTTTCCCCTTGCTGAAGGATTAAAGGGGGCCAGAAAAGTGCAGTTTGGGACCACCCAGTTGGAGGACAACAACTTGGAACAAAACCTAGTGGCCGTTGAGGGGAAACATGTGGAGGGGGTGAATCAAGTTATTTTTCCACATTTTTTAGTGAAAAAGGGCCTCTTCTATAGGGTGGTTAAGCGGGGTGAACTTGTTGTTGATCAGCTGCTAGTCCCAAAATGCTGTTTGTAAAATACACACACACACACACACACACACACACACACACACACACACACACACACACACACACACACACACACACACACACACACACACACACACACACACACACACACACACACACAGTTATCGGAGAGAATGGAGAAGGATTGCATGGTGACCAGCACTGAGAAATAAGTGTCCGATATGAATGGCTAGGCGCCCGATCAGGCACGTATCTATGCTTTGGGGGCTTACGCACCCGGTGTGTTTTCACTGTTGGAGTGAACCATCTGGAAGGGCACCTACTGCCTGTGCAGGGCCGCTGCGGAAAGTACAGAGGGGGAAAGAGCTGCTGTCCTTTTTATTGTTTGACCGAGGATCTGTGGACTGCATGGATGGAAATAAATTACAATAGAAATATATTTTAATATATTTATAAGTCGCTAAGAGGGTCTGCAAAGTCACTAAATCTAGCAAGAAAGTTGGCAAATTGGCAACCAGGGGCGATTCTAGGATCAGACCTTTAGGGGGGAATGTGTCATGGATACAGTGCCTTGCAAAAGTGTTAACCATCCCTGCTAAGTCAGTAATTTAATTTAATTAGCCGATAATCTCTGAGCTAGCTACTGAAGCTAATGTTTTTTGACAGTGTGATGGAACTAAACCTGACACTTTAAACGTCACAGTAATAACGACCAGTTTGACTCAATGTTCTAGCATTCAGCAATTTTAGTTGGTTACGTTTCAATTTGGGTTCTAATTTCCACCATTCAATTACAAACATCATCTTCTCTGGGGACTACCAACATAAAACTTCACAAGCACACTCCTTTTTTCATTTTATATATATATAAACCAATCCCCTGTGAGTCAATGGATGCATGAAGACATCCCAATGCAGGAAGTGTGCTGTGATTCTTTTTAGGTTTTTCCTAAAATTCATTATTCCAAATCACATAATTCAAAATGTTTCTGGTGTCTGGAAAAGCTCTCTGTAGGAGCCATTATCTGTAATGCTCGTAGGGCAGAGAAGAGCAGCAGGGAATGCAAAAGTGGAGCACAATGAAGGTTACTTCATCACTTGCTGTTCACAACACTGTGAGTCTACGCTGCAAGGAGCTGCTGCTTAATGCAGATAGTGTGTTACCGGTTGGCGTAGTGCTCGATCCGAGTGTGAGTGTCGTCATGTGAGAGCTGAGGGGACGATCCAGGCCTGCGACAGAGAGAGAAACAGACAACCAGGAGGGACTCATTAATCCAAACCCACACATGCACAAGCCACATGGATCCACAGGAGAGTTACAGTTTGATGCACAAATGTGTAGCGGTGAAAAACGCTCTGTAAATAAGCTCCCTGCTCGTTCCCGGGCACTCTCGGCTTGGAATACATTTACATTTACTTCAAATACGTCGTCTGCCTGGGGAAAGTTCAGTATTTTGACATCATTAACCAGAAGTCTCTAAGGATTCTAAAAACTTTTCTTGCAGTGTTTTAGTCCTTGAGAAATTAGGTTTTGACTCTTTAAGATCTTGAAAACTTACCTTTACAAGGAAACCTTCATGTTTGGAAGTTTTGTCTGTTAAGTGCCAAAAAGAGTTTCTACCACAAAGTAAAGGTAAATGAAGAAAGGAAAAACAATTTCAGATAATCCAAAAATATGAAATTATGCTTTAAAATATGCTGCTGAGGATTTGCCAAAGTGTTGTTCATAATGTATTATATGGCTTAGTTGAATACTTGATTCTGATTGATCTATCTCAGTATTCTACAGTTTGTTATTTCTGTATAACAGAGCGTTGAAGTTTTGATTAAGTGTTTATTGCTGAGACAGAAACAGGCCTCAATAAAAATGTATTCTGTACTGAAAGTGGCTGTTGATGTCTGCCTGAAAAATGGCATTTTAGTGCCAGGATGTTTGGGAAATATGGGGCTTGTAAAAAAAAATTGGTCCAATATGTACTTTGATGACTATGGAGGGAAAGAATCTGTCATAATATGTGTTCACGCTCATTTCTCCCATTGGAATCAATATACTCAATAAATTTTTTTCAGGGTAGCAGCTCTCGCCATGGTCCCGCTACACATCCTGCGATGCCATGTTCATCCTGCCACGCTCTGCTGTGCCCTGCTACGTCCTGCTGTACCTTGTAATGCCGCACAGTGCCCTGCTATGCCATGAACTACTACAAAGAACTACTAAAAACTACAATTTTTTCTATTTTTGTTATTGCCACTCTTCATTCTAACCCCAACCGGCCCGTCAGACACCGCCTACCGAGAGCCTGGTTCTGTCCCAGGTTTCTGCCTAAAAGGAAGTTTTTCCTCGCCACTGTCGCACTGTTGCCTGCTCTGGAGGAAACTACTAGAACTGTTGGGTCCTTGTAAATTCTGGAGTGTGGTCTAGACCTACTCTGTCTCAAGATAACTCTTGTAAATAAATATTGAATATAAATAAACATAAATAACATGAATAAAATTGAACTGAAATTGAATTGAATACTCAAGTCCTGCCGCTAGTCTCTTAAAGAGGTGTGGCAGTGACGTAACCCTGTGCCGCCTCGCTTCTAAACCGTCTCTGCAGATTATAGTGTACTAGTGCAATGCCTGTTTACTCACAAAATATAACATTTAAAATATAAGTTTATTTAATATAGCACAGTCAAAGTGCTTCACACAAGGGCTGTGGCTCAGTGGTAGAGCGGTTGCCTGCCAATTGGAAAGTTGGTGGTTCAATCCCTGGCCCTGCAGTCCCATGTCGAAGTGTCCTTGGGCAAGACACTGAACCCCCGTTGCCGTGCTGTGCATCGAAGTGTGTGTGTGTGTGTGTGTGTGTTTATCTGATGAGCAGGTGGCGCCTTGTACGGCAACCTTGGCAACAGTGTATGAATGGTGAATGTATCCTGTATGATGTAAAAGCGCTTTGAGTAGTTGTTAAGACTAGAAAAGCGCTATATAAATACAGCACATTTACATTTAAAAGTGTTCAAAAATACAAATAAGACTTTTTTTTTCAAAGCATCAGAGACCACAGTACGACTAGAAAGGGCATTGTACAGTTTTGGAGCCACTACTTCAAAGGAACATTGACCTTTTGTTTTAGTTGAATGCAAGGGACAACCAGTAAGTCCTGGTCCAAAGACCTAAGTGACCTACTGGTAAATAGGGACAGAGCAGGTCAAAGATGTACACAGGTGCCTGACCAGGCTCTAAAATGTCAGAAGAACAATAAAATGAATCCTGAACTTGATGGGGCCACTGTAAAGAGGATAAGATGGGTGTAAAGTAAAATAATTCCTTACTTTCAGGATGCACAAATGAGTCCCTTATGACTCTCCAGCTTATCCAGAACGCGCTGCGTGTGTTCTGATAAAAACTAAGAAGAGAAAATATTTCTCCTGTATTAGCTTCACTGCATTGGCTTCCTGTAAAATCCAGGACTGAATTTAAAATCCTTCTCCTGATCTACAAAGCTCTAAATGGTCACAAACCATCTTATCTTGAAGAGCTCATAGTACCTTATTGTCCCACTAGAGCACTATGCTCCCAGAATGCAGAGTAACTTGTGGTTCCCCCGGCGGGGGAGGGTGTATATCTGCAGACACAGCACCCCTTCTCTTCTCTGCTTCTCCTTATAGTCAAGAGACTCATCTACAACCCTTATAGAATTGGCTCAGGTCTGCCTTGCACCAGCTCTTAATTATGCTGTTATAGTTTTAGACTGCCGGGGGACTTCCTTCCTTTGACACACTGAGCTTCTCTCTCCTCTCCCTTTCAATCTGTGCGCATCAATGTCCCAGAAATGCTTGTTACTAACCTAGCTCTGGGGAGCTTATTCCCCAGAGTAATGTAATAGAAAACATAAGGGGAGCTTATTCCCCTTATGTTTTCTGTCCCCAGCAGTTTTCCTTGGATTAGGGTGGCACAAATGATTGCAGCTGTCGCTGTGGTCCTGCTCCGCGCCCTGCTATGCCCTGTTACACCCTAGCTACCAATTGTGATTGTGATACCAATTGTGATACAACAGACCTGAGTTTAGTAATGTCTCTTAATTGAAAGAAAGATGTACGGAAAAGATTGGCAAGATCAAATATAACTATTTTGTAGCAGAGAAAGAGACAGAGAGAACATACGGCAAGTCAATCCGGACCCAGCCCATGCCTTGTGTTATGAACATAAAACGTTATGAAGTAATGTTTTATATTTTGAAATAAATTTTCTACTGTTAGTGATGTTGAATATACAGTAGTGATATGACTGACCACTGTTCAGCATGCAAGTGAAGTTTGACCATCATAGTGTGAAATAAAGTTTTACTGGCACTGTTACGTGACTGTGAACTGCTGAGCTGCAGTGGAGACGACACAAGACTACATCGCCTCTGCAGCTTTTTCAAACCACATGGAAAACTACTGGCTGGTGCATCTACATAAAACATCTACGACGTTATGTATGTACTTCTAAAGAAATGTTTGAATCAAGTGATGTGAAAGAAACCCTATCGAGCATAGTCTTGGAAAAAAATTTGGTCCATAATGCTAAAAAATGCTATTTAATTATAAATGCTAATGGGCATTATGTTAAAGTGTCTTGCTGAAACTAAGTATAGGTATATCAATGGAACAGCAGTAAATGTCAATAAGAATCAGTAAATGCAGGTGAAAAGTCATACTGTATGTGATAGTGAAATATGAGTGACATGGTATAAAGAGCGGCACACTAATATTCAATAGTAACATACTACTTGGAATTGATATATGGCACTAAACTGTTAGTTGCATACCATCAGCAACTTTTCAGTCTAAGCGTTGCTGCCTTTTTAGCTTGTACAAGAGGTGAGATTTCAATTGGTCAGAAACTATTCAAATCAGGTTAATAATCAAGTCAGAATTTTAAATGTTTCCTGGCCTGGAGAGTTCTTGTTTAAAGTCCGAATTAGAGGAGTGACTCATCCTGTGAGATGTACACCAACCACAGCTACAAACAAAATGGCACTACACCGTGTGTGTGTGTGTGTGTGTGTGTGTGTGTGTGTGTGTGTGTACGTGTACTCACGCATGGTCTACGGGCCAGAAGTTGATCAGAGTGACAGGACTGAAAGACAAAAAAACATGAGATGATGACACAGGAAGTGGGAGGACAATGCACAGCAAGGGATGATGGGAGCTGTAGTATGGAGGGCAGCAGGGAGGTGGACAGGGAGGAGTGGGAAACCAGATTGACAGAAACGAGAGAGCAGAGTAGTATGCACATGCACGCACGCACACCATTTCAGATATAGTAAAAACACAAACCTTGTGCCTTGTCGTCTGTTGCTAGCAGCGTGGGAGTGACAGGTGTAGAGGTGCTGCTGCTACTTCTTTCAGTTACAGTTGCTCAGGTCTATTAGGCTTTTTAGCCTGTAACTGATTTGTGAAGACATCCAAAATGCTTCCAACTACCTTCACTCATTCACTGCCTCCCCCTTGGCAGAATTGGCAGATTCATTCTGATCAAATTATGTGTTTATCTCTTACCAACCAAATTTTAAAATCAAAATGTAATTGTAATGAAAGGGAGTAGGTTAATATCAATAATCAATTCATTAAAATAAATATATGTACTCTTTAATTATGGTTGTAGTTTGTCTACCTTTCGATAAGGGGGTGCTGCAACACCCTCCGTACCCCTAGATCCCGCCGCCACGCTGAGTGCATGCACTTACAACTGAGTGTATTTTATTTGAAGAGAGTGAAGTAAAGTACACACTGACCAACACATGTATCATGTACAGACCCAGCATTCTTCTTTGAGCCAATACCTACCATACATTATTATTGACTGTGTATCCATAGCCAATAATAGTAATAACGGTCTGGATTTCCATAATTATCTGTATTTAAGGGTAATTTAGAAACATAGTCTCAGAGTTTGTCCACCAGAGAGCACTGACACAGCCAGGAACTCATTTTAAGAAGGTTCCACAGGGAGGAAGACTTTTGCCACAAATTAAAACAAAAAAATCAGAAGCATTTGATTGTCACTGAGTTAGCAACCTTATAGCCTGCTCTACTGCAACATTATGGCTCCAATTTAGAATTTTTAACTTCTCTGCTGTTTTCAAAGATGTTATCAGCTTTCCCCTGAAGATAGTCATCGTTCACAGTAGCATCAATTTAATGATTTTCTAAGAATGATCTCTAAATGCTTTTAAAGCGTGGTTACGGTAGTCCCATATTCAACTGTAGCATTCAGGATCAGTTTACAGGTAGCAGTTGCATCCTTTAGCACTGGTTTACAAGTAGCATCAGCATTCCTTAGTCATAGACAATGGTGTGCCATTTCCTCTGATGCTTTGTTCATTATCTGAAGACACAGTTGGTGATGTCATCTAGCTAGTTTTTTTTTTCAGGGGGCAAAAAATTTATTGATAATAAAAAAATTAATAAAATTAATACTTGAAAAGTATTAGCAAAAGTTGTTTGTGTCCGACCAATCATCACTGCTGTCACATAAAATGACAATATCCCACAGTGATTGGCTGGCTGGCTTACATTTTAAAGGAATAGTTTGACATTTTGGGAAATACATGTCTGATGAACACTGACAAGGTTATTTTTTTTAACTACAACATGCCTCATTCAGTACATTTCTTAGTCACAGATATTTAAAATAGTGTGAGATTCTCAACTCACATCCCTCAACAATAGGAAGCATTAAACTTTATTTGGAAAAACAAACTAAATATGTGCTGTGTAGGTGGTAAAAACACATGAGGAGCTGGAAAAAATTTTTCTTTAAACACACTACTGCGCAAACACTATCACAGCTAAATCTGTTATCAAACCGTGGCTACACCTCTTTTGTATGAATATGTACATGCACAGGTGTTTGTATGCATAACCTGTGAGTGTTTAAGCAGGGTGTCTAATAAAGATGACTCTGTTTATAATAAAACTTGTCTCTTCCTATTTGCCCTGTGATGCATGTCTCACAGACGATGTAGGTGGCTGCAAGACTGATGGATGGTTAAGGATCCTGTAGAGTGTGTGTGTGTGTGTGTGTGTGTGTGTGTGTGTGGTGTGTGACTCACGTTTCCAGGTTGTCTCCCTCCAGGATGGTTTGGACAGGCAGGTAGCCCATGCGTGGATGTTTGGCAAAGTAGCGCTTAGTCCTGAACTTGTTCTTCAGTACCTTGGCAAAGTCCCTGACATCTTCCCCTGATGTAGTCTGGAAAGAGAGGGCACAAAGGTGTCTTTGTTCACAAAAACAACCCCCACACACTTTATCTGCAGTTGTGTAAAAATACCAGGTTCAAACAAAATGAACAGACGTCCAAAAAAATACTGATTTAGAATTTAAATGTCAACATTATGAATGAACTGTGGAAGCTTCGAACAATTTGGTACAGCCCTAGCAAGAATATAAATATATTCATACCGGAGTGCAGTACTCAACCATGGGGTACTGCATCTTATGTCCCTTGGCAACGCGACCGGAGAAGAAGCAGCTTTGGCAAATGTCATAGTTGAAATGTTTCAGACTCCGATATCTGGGGAGAGAAAGACAGAACGAAAGAGAGAGGTCAAGAAAGCAAAGAAAGAACACAAAAGGAGGAGGAGAGAAGAGACGTGGGAGTGAAAAAAAACAGCAGAGGAAAGTGAGCAAAAACAATGCAGATAGTGGAGAAGCAGGAATAGAAAAAGAAAAGAAGGGAGAGAATCAATAAAAAAGGGAAATTTACAGCTATGTTTTCTCCAGGATAGGAGTAGTTAACATTCTTTCAGCCCGGTACCTAAATGAGACATTTATTCACTGACCCTGGGACTGGGACTCTTCATTAAAATGTATCACTGCTCCTGTAATGAAGGGGCACACAAACAATAGAGCAGACACACCTCCCTTTACGGGTCCCAACCTTTAAGTTGGACAAAAAGCCTCCTGGATTTCACCAGTATTTTAAGGGCTGAGGTTACAAATATGACTGCAGTTCCGTCAATATAATCATCATTTATACATATGTACAAGTGAGCTGTTTTACTGCCCTGCTGCTAGATTAAGGATACAAATACATCCACAAGCTTTTTCATAGCTGGATCTCAACCCCGGTTGACAGATTAATGTAATTTTGTGAACATACCAAATTTTCATGAATCTCCCATACGTGCTACTTAAGGATGAATTTTGTTCGTAAGAGTTCTTCATGTACATAGAACAACTTCCCTGGTAACATCAATTTGGCGATTATCAATACAGCTTCTTTGAACAGATGCTGAAGCTTCTTATTTTAAATAGCTGATTATAATAACATCTTACTGTGTTTTGTGATAGAGAACAGCCTGTGAGCAATCTGTCTTTTGAATTTGTTGCTGTGTGTGTGCAACACATGAAAATGTGTATAAAAATTTGTCTTCTCTTCTCCTCCCGTTTGAATAAAGAACAGAACAGTCACAAGAATGCCCACTCTTTATGATGACTATGATGAGATGCAAAGATAACTAAAGAACATATATAGCCAATGGGCTGCTCACATTTTGTGTTTTATTACCCCCTCTGAAGTGACATGACGCATGTAATGCTTTACAGCAAAATGGCTCCAATTCTGCGTTCTTCTTTTGAGTGGACATTCAGATGTGCTGATCAAAAGGTGGATTACATGTAGTGTTGATGTCTACAATGGACATGATGCCTACCAGTGCATTCTTTAAGGCACATCTATACTGTAAAATGAAAAGTTGTTGTGCTGCAACTATGTGGCTCTATTGACCTGAATCCTATGATAGGACACTCCTTGCAGATGTTACACTTGGCCTGGTGCTTGGCAGTCTCGGCAGCGGCCACACGGTGAAGGACGGGTAACCACACCATGGACTGAGGCTCCAGACGCATCCAGTCCAGGAACATGGCGGCTTCCAGTTCAGGTTTGTTGTTGGCCTGGGAAGAAGATGAAGTTACGGTAAGCATGGTTTGCAAATTACACAAAACAGGTTTTTAACATGACTGACTTTTTATTGTGTTTTAGTGAGAATGAAAACAAAACAAAAAACAGACTCAAGTAAATATTTTATGTGGTAGCGGTAAAACGACCTTAAATGTTATATGAAAAGTCCAGTTCAGTCAAAAAAACTGCCAAAATTGGCGGTCAGTCAAATTCTGCAGTCAGTTCATTATAATGGATATGCTAGGCTGTGTGCATGCTGCGGCAGAAATGTTTTGCTTGTGCTCCATGTATTCCTGTCATACTTTTGGTTTTCCACCTCTGATGAAGAGCAGCATACAGCCGCTTCCCTAAACATCTCATTCAGAGACCCAAACGAGGCTTTTTGTTTCAGTCAGACGGTTCTGAATGCGATATATCAGCAGATCAGTAACGTGATGCACAGCACACTATAGGGCAGGTAAATTTATTTCCCCTTTGCTTTCTAGCATACATTGATGCAGACAAATGTACACATAGGTACAATGCAGTAAATTAAGTGTTTATTGCTCTAAAATCTTCTGGCAGAGAACCCCGAGACCCCCCACATCGTAGATGTGCTCCCAAAATCTGGAAACAATATGCCTTTGGATTTCCAGACCAGCTGTGATTAGTTCAGATGTCTGTGTTCTCACCAGGAGGGTGGATGCTGGTAAACTTTGGGTCACTATAGTGCTTATATAACCTCTGTGCTATTATTATGTGTTGAGTCAATTGTTTGATTTGACTTGCATGCAGTGTCCGACGCTCATGACCCCACTGATTGGGAAACGCTAGCACCCCAATTTGCACTAAGTGCGAGGGCCCGTTCATTGCTGTTTGCAGCTTTAATTATTATTATTATGCTTTTTAAACACATTCATGGAAATTTGCACATGCATCATAACCTGGTGAAAATTGTTTTATTTTATGGGTCCTGTGCTTGCGTGTAAAAAATTGCTCTAGAGTGCCCCCGTTTCAATACAGCCCCTCAATACAGTGCGTGTCACCTACATGTAGATGTACGAAATTTGGTAGGCTTATGTATCATGGCCAGACTCACATAAAAGCCTATTGGAGCCATACACTAAGCCCAACAGAAGTTCAACCATTTTGAATTTAATATGCATTTTTAACCATTTGCAGGCATTGTACTTTAACAAATTTCTCCTACGTGATTAACGTCAAAACTGGAGCCATAACGTGAACGACAAGGTAACAGAGCCTTTTATACATTGTTGTGTTTCTTTAGAAATAAACAATAGACAAATAGAGTCTTTAAACACTTCAGATGTAAAGTTATTTGATGGCTTGTTAGCAACAAAATGGCTCCATAGGATGTGGAGGCTGGCTTACCCCCTTGTATCTAGCCTGTACATTATCTTTTATTGTGACGGTTATTGCCACTATTTATTACACCCCCAACTGGCCCTGTCAGACACCGCCTACCAAGAGCCTGGGTCTGTCTGAGGTTTCTTCCTAAAAGGGAGTTTTTCCTTGCTACTGTCAAACCTATCATCCTTCACAAGAACCTTGGCCTGAAGACATCTACATGTCAATATTGAGATATAATCAACCCTAGTGGCAACAGGAAGTTACAGTCATTATACTTTGATGTTGTACTCCTAGCAGGTAGTAAGCAGGAGTAAGACCTTGATGCTTTCATTTGAATTTTGTGAGTCTGTGTTAAAGTGCTCGGCTGTGGTGGCACATTTTTCATGCAGGATGACAGTCAAGGCCCAAAGACACACGTGTTCTGGTAAATTGGTTTAAAAGAGCCCCCTACATAATTTCAAAGAAGTAGCTGTATGTGTGCAATGTGGTAGGCATATGCATCATGTCTTGGAGCCATACCCTAAACCAGTGGTTCTCAACCTTTTTGGGACCAGAGATTCAGGCCATTCATTGCCCTGAATATTAATGATTATGTCCTATCATTGTTATGAAAATTATTATTTGTCCTATTATTGTTGTTACTAATGTTATCAAAAATATAGACTATAAAATTCACGACAAGACCGATTCATAGAAATTCAAAATTGGCACCGGATCAAAACATTTTGAACGATGCTCAGCCCTATTAAAAATTAACACACACACACACACACACACACACACACACACACACACACACACATATACATATCCTTTTTTTGTGGGATTTGTCCATGATTCCTTCTCTGCAGCTGTCAGAGATCATTTGTTTTATCCCGTACAGGCTTTCATTCACACAAGACACTCTCATTCTCTGGTCCTGTTTACTGGAGTCTGTCATGGACTTGTTCTCCCTCTTATTTTTATTTTTCTTCTTGGTTTTATTTATGGCCTTTATTTTCTGTAAGTCTCTAAGCAACAATCCAGTTGTTCTCTGTAAATAAACCTTATGCAGTCGGATGTTAACACTGGGGCACTCAGCGGGGCTGTGATTATAGGTTACCTTCATCTGGAAGGCCTGAAGGCTTTTTTTAGTAGCCGAGCTGGCGCGCGTAGATGTGACGTCATTAACAGAGGTAGCGCTAATGATAAAAGGCTACCAACTTTGCTATTTCTGCAAATTAGAAGAAGAAGAAAAAGGTAAATAATTGCCGTCAATGTTTCGATTTGATTCAATGACCTTCCACGCATTTCATTCACCATAAAAGAACTCATCTTAACCCAGTTAGTTTACAAGAGAGACCTGCAGTCTCTCTGAGAGTCCTGGCCTCCGGTAATCCTCAAGCTTGTTTAGGCTTCCTGTTTCCGCTTTGTTGTACGGCGTTATATGGCGCCACCTCGGGTGCGGCTAGTATACCGCACGTTTAAGGCATCGGATCAAATAGACCTGTGGGCTATTGCTGCACTTAAGAGCAGTAGTAGTGGTGTGCACATCCCCACTGGTGAGGTGCAGGGCTGGATACAACTGAAAAGAATGAGATGCCGACACTCTGCTAATTCTCCCATTCGTTTTAATGTGCTGCAACGTTTTGACCCAGCCGGGTCTTCCTCAGGCAGATATTTTTTTCTATTGTAGCATTTGATAGTTCTAGTGATCTACAACACACTTAGAAAGAAGCGTTTGTGTGTGTGTGTGAGTGTGTGTGTGTAAGAGTGTGTCACGTACAAACTGGAAGCAGCTGCGGACGGAAGGCTCGATGTTAGAGCCCCCGAAAGAGGCAACCTCGCCCAGCTGCCGGGGGATCTGGATGGAGTCGTGGAGGAGGAGGCCCAGGCGACGTTGGTCACAGAAACCTGTTGCGCTGGCAACCTGTCTGAACAAGTCTGGAGGACGGAGAGGGAGGAGGAGAACGATGACAGGTTTACAAAGGGAAATATGACCTCTACACACATTAGACTGCTTGGTTCTAACGCGGTACTCTACCCGTTTATGCTGGAGACATAAATCCTGTGCTTCTTCCTCTATTTTCCAACTTTGAACTCAAGTGTATTTAAGTATGTAAGTTTTATTCTTTAAATACATTGCGTTGCTATATCTCATCAATCACAGTGAGGTGTTACCATTAATTACGTTAGGTCCGGCAGAAATATTAATGGGATTAATGCAGTTATACAAACCGTTTTAACAAACTATAATGTTTTTTATTATTGATTATGTACAAATTGATTTTTTAAAACCCAAACCATGGGGCTGCAAATCTGTGGTGTTGTGTGTTCACGTCCTGCCGCTCTGCAATATTCAGACTACAAAATGATTTTCTGGAAAAGCAGATTAATGAGCCATTGTTTTAATGCTTCACTGTGACTGGTTATAAAATATTTCAGAGCAATGTGAGTGATGTGACTGGCTAAGAGTGAATTAATTAATCACAACACCCTGTGATTTTAATCCTTTAGATAAACACTGGTCTGTGTGTGTATATATTACTTACATCTGTATTTATCCTCCAGGTGAGCCTTGCAGAGTGAGATGATTCCAGTTTTGAATGACAGAGTCCGGATCTTTCCGGTGCGACCACTACCAACCAACAAAATAAAATGTCAGAGTATGTTAAATCTTACTGAAATAGTGGAAACTGCAAAGTTTTTGCAGCATGCAACACTTACGTGTCGTAGACGTTGAGCAGCCAGTTAAGGCACATGTCCACGCACAGCGGGACATTGACCAGGTGAGAGTGGCTCTGCTCCAGCTGCTGGTACAGGCTGGTCAGACAGGTGACCAGCTGGGAGATGTCCAGCAGCTGCTCGTTCTGCTTCAGACCATGCTGGTCAAACACCTCACAAGCCATTGGCATGCTCAGCAGGTCCACTACAGACAAAGACAGTGGGGACCGTTAAAGAGCAGACAAACACACAGCTGAGTATGTCCTACTGCCATGCTTAAACTGGACCTGCTTGGTTTAAAAGGTCTTTGAGCTCAATGCTGCACAAAGACAGTAGTGAAAAAGCGGCCTATCACATTATTCATCCTTATCATTCAGGAAGTCCACTAAAGGGCAGGCAGAGAGAGGAGAAAGGCCAAACACTCTTCAAGTGCAAGTTCAATGAGTCAACTGAATGTAAAAATGGCTAAATGTACAGTGGACAAATTTGCTGTCTTGGGAATTTTTTTGACCAACAAAACTGTAAACTTTTGTTTTTGGCACACCTGTTGTTTTCCTTACCAAATTATTTTTTCTCTTTTAAGAATACACAACATGGTGGACAGCAGAAACGAGTCAAACGGAATAAATGCTTATGAATAGAGCTTTGAATTTTAATTCCAAATTCAAACATGAGGGCTACACTGGTGACTAGAATACTATTTAAGAATGAATATTCTTTTTATTTATTAGGACAGTGCACATTAATAAACATTTCTGTAAATGTGCAAATGTTAAAAAGCCAGCAAATTTTCAACTGTAGTCCTAGTTACCCAGCATGCACGTCTTTATGGTGGGAGTAAGGCTGTGACGTTTTTTTCTTAATAGAATACACGGTAGGGGAAGGCAAAGGCATTTCTGCATTTTCAGCTTAAACAGACACATTAATGTTAGTGAAGAGCAGTGAAGAAGCAATGTATCACTGCAGTATTGCAGTTTACCGCAACCCCTTTACGAGAGTAGCGTAAGTCAGAGCGAGAATGGCAGGGCTGCTCCCGGAAAATCCGGAACACGTTTTTCTCCCAACCCGGAATGCTTTGTGCTTTCATTGTATTTCATATCACACAGCATCTGTTCTCCTCTAACTATTACCATCAAAAAGTTTAAAAAAGAAATCCGGTGGCAGTGTCATGTCACCGCCGGCATTGCGGAGATGCGGTTATCATCACAGCCCTAGATGGGAGGAAAGCGGATCACCCAAAGGAAACCCACGCAAACACAGGGATAACATGCAAACTCCACACAGAAAGGCCGGACTTGAGACCGGGGATCAAACTCTGAAGTGTCTACTTGCTGTAAGGCAGCAGTTCTAACCACTGAGCCACCATGGCACACATTTGATGCACCTCACGATTCTGGTTCTACTTAGAGCAATTTACACATTTTTTTCCCCGCACCACAAGCTGCAACCATGACACTGACGTAAATCAGCTTAAGGTTGTTATGGCTAACCTGTGTTCAACGCTTCTTTTGTCAATTCAAAACAAGCCAGGCAACACGGGTCGATCCTTGGTCATGACAATTCAAATACGACCTGAGTCACAACCCGGGAGCGATGTATACCAATTACCTTGCATGCTGGAAATGGGCGGGGCAGTTTACACTCATATTCAATGAACAGCTAACGTTGTCCAGTTAAACACCAGAACTAGTGTTCTGAACTTGAATTTGTCATTGTACAGTAGGCTCCCAATTATGTTCTAAAGCACAAATAAATAACCATCAACATATGATTTTGTGGAGACAGATAATCTAGTTTCATTCTCCTCCTCTGAATTTCATTATCCCTGGCCCTGCAGTTCCACGTTGAAGTGTCCTTGGGTAAGACCCTGAACCCCGAGTTGCCCCCGATGCTGCGCCATCGGAGTATAAATGTGTGTGAGTGTTTATCTGATGAGCAGGTGGCACCTTGTACGGCAGCCTCGGCCACAGTGTATTAATGTGTGTGGATGGTTCCTGTGCTATGTAAAAGTGCTTTGAGTAGTCGTTGAGACTAGAAAAGCGCTATACAGTCCTTTTACATTAAAAAAAAGTATATTTTGGTTTAATGTGCTTTATTTATTCCTGATTTGTCATGTGTGTTTGCATGCGTATTAATGTATCTGCTATGCTTAATTTATTCCTGATTTGTTGTGTGTTTTGCATGTTAATTTAGTTGCTGTGCTTCAATTATTCATTCAATTTCAGTTTGCATGTTTACTAGTTAGGGGCCGAGCAGCTTTAAAACATTTTACTGCATACAGTAGTATAAACAAAACTTGCAATTTCTTCCAAATTTAATGTTTGATGTTCATGCAACAAATTCACAACATCCGCAGATCACTGTAGATTTGGTGTGCAAAATCTCAGAATTTTTACTCAAAAAGTGAATTTTTAAATAATGTTTGAATTGTGTCCTCATCTACGCATTGCAGTCAATGCTAAATAGAGCATCTTTAAGTTTAAGTTTGGCCTGTATTGATCTTTTTGAAAATACATTACAGGCATCGGAAAAGGCCGCTGTTTGCCAGCAGCAGCCATCTTCTTTGTTTTCAAGTAGAAGGGAATGTACGTTGAACTGTCGCAACTCTGCCGTCCTTATGTTAAGCCCGCCCACCAACTCTATACACGATGTGATTGGCCTGACTAAAGTTTGGTTTTTCCAGCTTGCAAGCCAACGGAGAGTTGCTAGACTGGCCCTGGCTGCAAATTACATCTGTTGCCGCTAGTGTGCGTCTAGATTTGTGGGCTAGGGTTTTGCTGTTGTGTTTAATAAACACCCCGCCTTTCAGTCTAGGGCTGCACAATATTGGAAAAAACTGACATTGCAATATTTGTAGGGGACATCTACATAGAAAATTAAAAAGGAACTTTTCTTACATGAACCATTCTTTGATCTTTAATGCTTTACAAACACCAAAGCAAGTAAGTCAAGGCAAGTAAAGTAGAACTTTATTTGTCCCCAGAGGGGACTGCTCTTCTGATGTGAGAAGGAAATTAGGTAGTTAAACACACTGGTTGACTCACATGACACCATTATATTCATATAATACTGTCAATCTAGGCTAAAGTCCTAATAATGCATGCATGCATGTAGCTTCCTATAAATTTCACATTTCACAAAACAAAACATGTTGTTGAAATGTTTTGTGAAATGTTGACATGTCTTGTGAAATGTTGTTTTGTTTTGTGAAATGATTGTGTTTCAATGTGTCTCTTATACAAAGGTTCTACTTTGGCGCCCCGCCCAGGTAGACTGTGACCCGCCCTAATAAATCGTAATTACATTATTTTCTTCCAATCAACAATGTATTTTATTGCATTGCACACAGACCAGTGGCCTCCAGCCCCTCCCCCTCTTGAAGTCTCGTGCCACATACATCAACACTTCACTTCAGACTCATTTGTTAAATTTGTAAATAGTTACTTCTTTCTAAATGATCTTTTAATGGTATGTAGTCATTGTTTTCAATAAATACTTCATAAACCTTGGTTTGACTAGTTTATTACTGAACCCAGTCATCCTGCACACCCTGCCCCACCCACCAAGTAAATTCTCAACCTGTGGGAGTTTTTCATGAAAAACATGCTCACAATCATCTCAGAGACTTTTTTTCTACTGAACTGAACGACACACAGCGCAAAAGAGCAGACTATTATTGCGTTGGGTGGCAGCATTAAAATATATTTTCTAAAAATAGATGGCAAAATGGCAGAGTTTACACTGCTAAGAGTACATCAGTGTTGTGTGGGTTCAAGCTGTTAGATAAGCTACCTGGCTGTATATGGTTTGTGGGGGCTGCAAATGTGTGTCATGCTGCTATAGAGATGGCAACTGATGACAGTTAATGGCCCATCAGCACAAACAAAGGATACAAATGCTCTAGGACGTGGGGTTTGATGGTTATAGTACCCCTAAAGTGTCTTGCGTAGCTAGTGTTGAGAGGTTTTGTTTATATATTATGCGCTTTATTTTGTTATGTGTAGTAGTAGTAGTATGTAGTACTATAATGTTTTCATGCTCTCTCTCCTTTTACATTAAAGTAAAGCATATAATGTTTTGGAAAATATGGATATTCAATGAGTCTATATCTTGCTTTAGTGATTAAAATATATTTACATTGTTTTGTTTTATCCCAAAAACAAAGAATTCCAAAAAAGAAGATATTCATAGTTATATACTATTATTAAAGAAGAAGAAGCAATGGAGATTGATAGAAAGAAAGAAATGCCTACCAAGTCTACTGCTGGGAATAATGTGAGCAAAGGGTTAAGGAAACAAAAAGAAAAATCCACAGGTGTGCTTCCTTCGACAGTGTTAATCTCAAATCTGTTGTTATTTTTAGAAAGCCCTGTAACATAAATAGTGCTTCTGTTCTATGAAGCTGCAGCCAGCTATACACCCTAAAACATATCACACACACATAACAGCTCGTAGGCGGCTCACGCTCTTTAGATAAACTGGCAAGGGGCGAGAAGGATGAGTAAACATAAAGTACATATGGACAAACACACGCAGACCGTCAACGCTAGGAGTACAGAGAAGAAAAGGAGGAGGAAAAAAAGAATGCAAAAAGCAGAAAGTGAAGAAGAGACAATTGAAGTTGAAGGAAAAGAATGAACAAAGGAGAAGTGTAATAGTGCAGGAACACAATAAGAGAAACACTCATGAGAGAAGAGTCTACTTGAAGCAAGAGACAAAAACCCATTGTGACACCCATTCAGGAGAGGTATATATACATATAAACTATATCTGGAAAGAGTACTTACAGCAGAGAGCTTTCTGCAGACGCCTGAGCTTCATGGCTGTTCGGTAGGCCGAGAATCGCACATTGTTCAGGTCGGCTAAAGATCGAGATCGACACAAGAACAAAGATGAAACAGAGTTAGAGATGAAGAGGAACGACATGGTGGACTCAACCTAAGCTCACAGTCTTATAATTTCTTTATCTCGTCATTCAGCGGTGTAATGGATCATGAAGTAATCCCTCATCTTGTATCACAGCATAGACTTAATGATAACACAAGATAAACCTTTATTTCCCAGAGGGGAAATTTGGTAGTTACAGCAGCGTAAAAACAACAATGAGAAGACATGGGTTGGACACAAAGAATTAGCATCTTACCCAGAGACTGGTAGAGCTCGGCCATCTTGGGATGGTCCCAGCATGTTGTCTGGGTCTGGTGACTAGAAAGCAACAAAATGAGACAGAAAGGTCAGATGCCGAGTTCATCAAACAGATCATCAGCCTAAGGCTAAGGCTCCCCTAAATGGTCATGACACTATTATGCTAAGCTACATGCTAATGCAAGCCTTCCAACGTTCTTGCAATGACAATGCTAATATGCTGATTTATCCAATAATGCTCTTCTATGTTAACCCTCTGCAATCTAAGCCATTGTTTTTTCAACCTTTGGTTTGTCTAGTTTTCTTGTTAAACCTCAAACCTGTTATGCACAATCAATCAGACAAGATATATATATATATATATATATATATATATATATATATATATATATATATATATTTTGACTATAAAGACAAAAATAAATAAACGGAAATTGAATTTCACAAAAATTTATTGAAATGACACAGAGAACAAAAAAGACTTTTGAAAACTGTTCTCAGAAGTTGGCAATCAGGGGAAACAAAAATAAACACTGCAACTAAGACAAAAAACTATTTCGTTTTTTCCTTCAGAAAATTCCATCAGCTTTTATCCAAAATGCCATTTACACCATTACACATCCAAGGCTACCTGGATGACCGGCAACTCTGCCTGCAACACACACACACACACTACATACAAGGCCCTCATGCTAGTATCAGGTTTGGGAGTGAGAACGTTATCTCGATGGCTGAGCAAGCTGCCTTTCTCCTGATATCACTTCCTGTCCACTTCCCTGTCAATGAGTAGGGTTGAGTATCCCAAGATTTTAATGACATAAAGCTAACGTTACATGGCAAAGGTCTTTGTGGGTTAGCATAGCACTGTTAACTGTGGTCAACAATTATACTAAAAATAACTTTGAGCATGTTCAACTTTTTTTAAATTCTTACGTTATAGTACTGTTTTGCAATGGTTTAATATCCACTCAGCATTAGCATGAGCCACGTCAATATAACCCATTGTAATAAGTTAGATTGATGTTGAATATTCACATTAATAAATTAGGTCTCTACAGTTAATTAGTATATATCCAATTACTGTGTTCAAAATGGCATGAAATTAATGAAAAATTGACGTGTGTGTCAGCTAAATCTCAGGAGAAAGTCACCAAGTTGGCAACACCACTCATAGGCCAAAAAAACACGTTAATTTCGGCGGCCATGTTATCTAATTTGTCGGTTCACACCTGCGATCAGTTGCGGCCGCGCTAAAGCAATCCCTTCGGCGTCTCCTCTATTTCTTCTGCAAGCTGTGAGTAAATGTGTCAAGCTAGGTAGGAAATCACATACAGGAAGGCCACAGCACAGCCGGATACTTCACAAAATAAAGCCTAAACCTAAATATATTGTGTTTATACAGCGACTACATCATATCCGTTTCCAGCCAAACAGGCTGAAAGCAGAAAATACATGTTATGTACTTCTTTACAAATAAAATAAATGTCGGACAGACAGACAGACATGTGCATTTTTTTCAGAAAACCAATTAGTTTTTAGAAATGTCTCAGGATATGTTGTCTTTAGAAGTTTATTATTCAACTTTTGTTTTTTGTTAAAGAAGGAAAAGAAGAATCACAGTACTCAATCCTATTGAGTCACAGTACTTCTAGAGTCGCAATAAATTAAAATTGCAATTCAAATCAAACCAGCGCCCATGTACCATGAAAGAATCAAATTGGGACAAATGCATATTGTCCCAGCCCTACTAGATAGTAAGTTTTATGTAAAACAGGAACGTTAATATTTAGACGTGCTTTTCAAAAGCAGCATAACAACAGTTTACAGTTTCCATACAATTTCGTACAACTAAACATTTAAAAATCCTTTTATATTGAAATAGATCTATTTCCCCAAAATGCCACACTATGACATTAATCCTGCCTGTGTGTTTCTCCCCTCCATCTTCTAATCGTACACAATAACCTGCTGGGGCACAACATCACAGAGGCAAAGAGGCAGAAAGATAGACGGCTGTGTCATTCTCAAATTACACATATCTCCTCATAACTCGCCATTCACATCCTCTATCAACCCCCAACTCTTCCCAGATTTTCTACACATTGTTTAGCCTACAGTTTTCTTTGCCGGAAATGTACCTAGACCCAGACATGTAAACATCACAATATGTAATGTTCTGCCGTTAGGGATCTCTCAATTGAAACCATGGATGTAAACACACAATTTGTGAAGACGTTGTGAAGTTGCATGGGATGTGGGAGTTGTAGTTTTCAATGTTCAATTGCCAATTAAAATGTATCTTTTCAAGGACAAGTTAATCTATTTTTTTTAAAGATCATTTTTGTGGTTTTTATTGCCTTATTGACAGATTAAGTCAGGAAAGTAGGAGAGAGAGGGGAATGACATGCAGCAAAAGGCTGTAGGTCGGAACCGAACACGCGGTCACTGCATCAAGGACTGAGCCTCTGTACATGGGGCGCACGCTGGTGGATGCCCTTACCTTTATCCATGATAGAGAGAATAAAAATATTAAAAAGACACACATTGCCTAAATTCATGTACCTGCAGAACTCACAGCACTCAGGAAATGTATATGGAATAAGAAATGCCCTGAAGAGACATTGTAAGTTAGACCTGAGACATGGAGGGTGAACTTAAAAAAATATTTATCGAACAAAGTTGTCACTCTGGCGATAGCAATGTGCAGCACTTTCTGTGTCTAGTGCTAGAGAACACACTATACGCCATGTGAACAATATTTAAACCACATCATGTTAAATTCAGGTAAAAAGGATGATTTTCTTAAGGGCTTACTTCCTGTTGTCAGTAGGTGGTGCTATGACTAGAATTCATTATTGACTTGTACATGCTCTCAGGCCTGTTCTCTAATTAAGCAAAACAATTTGGGGCTGATTGGACAATGCTGCGTTATATGGTAAATTGAAACCTAGCCACGCCCACACCGTTGGACACAAGTGCAAAAGTTTGGCAATTTAGTTTTGCAAAGTCTTTAGATTGTACTGACCAATTTTGAAGTCAACTGGGTTGAATCTGTGGAAGTATGTAAAAGTAGCCTATGGTCAAAATCATCCATAATTTGCAAATTAATATTAAAGTGTTCATTTAAGCTATTTCCCTTTCCTTTATTGTTTTATAAATATTTTAGGTTTACAACATGAAAAAGCCTGAAGTCCAAAGGGACTTACCATCTGAAACAGAAAACACCATTCACAAACTGCTCCAAACAGCTCTGTTGTAGACTTCAGAGACGTTATAATGCCCGCCTAGCTACTAGCATGGCATGTCCTCATACTCTGCTTCTGACTGGCTAGCAGTCTTTACCTAACTACTGTGCATGTGCGACTCCCAACAAAGATGGAACAGAAGTGAGATGCCTCTCTCGGTAGGTAAAACAGAGAGCTCAACACATAGGGCGAAAAGAAGAGCTGCAGCAATGTCCAGTACAACAAAAAGATGGTGTTTTTTGAAAATTCAACTATAAACCTAATCAGGTACAACCTCTAAAAAGAATTATAAACCTGAAAATGACCATTATATGACAACTTTAATGAAGCTGACGTCCAGTTAGATTAAGGGTATGGTTCCAAGAGTTTGGACATGATACATATGCACACCACATCTCACATGTCTATGTCGAACGCACTGCAGGGCCTACTTCTTTGACATTTTGTAGGGGGTGCAATTGAGCCAATTTATCATAATCTGAGACCCATGTGGATCCCTCCAGGTTCCAAACTCTTTCATACATAAAAGAGTTGGGGAAGATAAGACAATGTATGTCAGAGTTACAACAACTTTCTGTTTCAGGATGGAACATCGAAGTTTGTGGCAAAGTGCTGCCTGTCACATTTGAACCAGGGCTGAGCCTTAATTTATGGGGCGTACACTCAACCAGGTCGGGTTGGCCATTGGGCCAACCTTATAGTTGGACCCTGTGTAAACACATAAATGGTGGTGACACGGCAAAAAGTCCCACCAACAAAGCATAGTGCTAACTGGGAGTGAAAGAAGCTTTGCTCAAGCAACGGCGCAAAACACAATGTAACATAAGAGATCTTTAATGTTATTAATGTCATGTGTAAAAATATTCTCTGTTCATTATGAAACTGTGGCGGGACTAGGTAATTAATGGGAAATACTGGGGATGTACCAACAGAGAATTAGGTTAGGCCACGTGACACAGAAAAGACTAACATTCATAGGGCTGGCACTAGCCCTATGGTCCAGCCAAAAACAGGTTTAGAAAGCCACTGAATGTCTCTAACACTTCAGCTACTACAGCATGAAACCCTCCAAACCCATCAAGTCTGCTAATGGTTGGGGTTTGATTTGGATGTTGAAGGCCATGTTTAGGCTAGTTCAGGTGGTCCGGTAAAAATGTCAGTCCTGCCATTCATTTTGAATGGCTGCTGGTGGGGGCTGAAAAAAAAAAAAAACTTGCAGCGGCCTGTGGCAAAAACTTGAGATAGATTTAACTTTTGGAGAAGCACAACCTGACATTGTTGGCCTGTTTTGGATATGCGTATGTGCTGATGTGTCTCATTTTTGGGGCTTCTGAGAACGATATTTGCTGCTCTAGGTAACTCAGTCAACTTTGTTATATTCTTCATAATATAAGCTAATTACCATCTAAGCCTACGCTAGTTCTACTCAAGAACTCTTAGCTTTGTCCTTACAGCAATTGTCCACAGTTTACATGCCATTAGCTCTTTTAGCTTCTTTAGTTTCGCATTAGTTTAGCCTTATCTGCTCTCTCTTGCTCTGTGTGTACAATATATAGCTATTCTTCTGCCTCCTTTAATGATAATGGCCGCTTTATCTAATAAATGTAGTTTATTTGTTGTTTTGAGCCGGCGCTTGATGAATTAGAAACCTGGCTCCGCACCCTGGAATTTCAATTGTATGCTAGCCATATGTAGCTAGCAGTCCCAGCCAGATGGTGCAGGCCGACATAGTGTAGCTTCTACTAGCGGTCACCCTCACTTTAATTAATAAAATCAAAGGTAAAGATAAGGAGTTATGCATAAAAAACTAATATAAAATTAATACCACATCTGCAATATTAGAACAAAATAGGACAATCCAATGTGGATCCATGTGGACTTTTGGATATCAGATCTCTGTCATGATAAAATAAAGCATAAAGCAGTAGGATTTACAATTTAATAAATATAATGATCATATTGATTTATTTTGTCTAATCCAAACCTGGCTGTGTCATGAAGGCTAATATGTTAGTTTGGTGCACACTAGCAGGCAACATTAGCTTAAAAATTTCTGCTAACGTCAACAACCGACCGTCGGCACCCAGCACAAAGAGTCCACACATGCTGTTGACCTTCAGCAAATTAACTATGTTGCGTCATGTAAGAACTAAAAGTGACTGAACTCATATTTGTAGATGCCAAATAGGCTGTTTGTTTGTCATTTAAATAAATCATTATTATCCGTATACGTATATCATCCCTCTTTTTTTCCATGCCAGTAAAATTATACTGTACTATTTTACTGGCCCGTTGTATAATTTTACTGGCATGGAAAAAAGAGGGACCCACCTTCCTCAACCTCTAGCGATTTATCTTCAAACCTTAAAAACAGGTGTAACTCCTATTCTCCGTGAAAAATGCGCGCCAGGTCTATTTTCACGCGAGCCGGGCAGGAATTGAAAAATCTAGAGTGTTCAGTCAGTTTACCAAAATATAATATTGTTTATGTCTCTTCTACAACACCACGGATGACGAGAGATTCATCTTGCAGGTGGAAAAAACTAATAGACATCACAAATCCTTTTTCTCAGGACAACACGAGAAAAGAGAGGGCTTGGAGTTTAATTATTGGAGTGCTTGGACTGGAAGGTAGATCCTAGCTTAATAAATACGTGATTTTTCCTCAGGAGGGTGGCTGGGTGAGATAGGGTGAGAAGCTCAGTCATCCGAGAGGGGCTCGGAGTAGAGCCGCTGCTCCTTCGCGTTGAAAGGAGCCAGTTGAGGTGGTTCGGGCATCTGGTGAGGATGCCTCCTGGGCGACTCCCTAGGGAGGTGTTCCAGGCACGTCCAGCTGGGAGGAGGCCTCGGGGAAGACCCAGGACTAGGTGGAGAGATTATATCTCCAACCTGGCCTGGGAACGCCTCGGGATCCCCCAGTCGGAGCTGGTTGATGTGGCTCGGGAAAGGGAAGTTTGGGGTCCCCCACTGGAGCTGCTCCCCCCGCGACCCGATACCGGATAAGCGGATGAAGATGGATAGATGGAGAAGACAATGTAATCTGCGAGTTGTGCAGGCAAGACGCTCTTCTTCTCGGTGTGGTATGACACGTGGCAAAACTAGAACGCAGGCAGAACACAGCACAGACGTGCCCAGTGGAAAATGGGGGTAATATCTGACATATACAGACTGCTTTTCTACTATCGACCTTCACCAATTAATTTTAACAATTTACTTATCCAAGCCATCTTAACAGGTACCTGTCTCTTAAAACCCATCCTAACTAAGCTACTTAAAGAAGGTTTACCCTTAGTTAATGCTTCTTTACTAGATATGATCAATATGTCTTTATTTGTATTTCACAGGTTTCACGGGATACCACTGTCATTTAAAGAAGCTATAACAAAAACCTCTTCTTGAAAAACACACTTTTGATCCAGGGGTCTTAGCCAACTATAGACCTTGCCTATATCTAATGTCACCTTTCTCTCTGACTTGTCTCTGTACTTGTATTATTAGATCTTAATGCTGTATTCAACATCATTGGCCATCACATCCTATTATAGAGTCTGGAACATTTAATTGGCAGTAAAAGGACTGCACTAAAATGGTTGAATTTATCAGATTGATCTTAGTTTGTTCATGTTAATGATTAATCCTCCATGCACGCAAATGTTTGTCATGGTGTTCCACAAGGATCTGTGCTTGGACCAATTCTTTTCACCTTATATGCTTAATCTAGGCAATATTATTAGAACACACTCCACAAACGGTTATGCAGATAATACCTAATTATATCTGCAAGCGATCATTTCCTTAAACTTCAAACATTAAGGACATAAAAACTGGATGACCTACAATTTTCTGATGTTAAACTGAGACAAAACATGAGTTATTATACTTGGCCCCAAACACCTCTGACTCTCATTATTTAAAGACATACAGTAGATACTCTGGATGGTGTTGCCCTGGCCTCCAGCCCCAACGTAAGGAATCTCTGAGTAATCTTTGATCAGGATATGTCCTTTAACACCCACATAAAACAAACTTCAAGGGCTGCCTTTTCTCACCTGTGTAATTGCAAAAAATAGGCTTATTCTGTCTCAAAAAGATGTAGAACAACTTGTCCATGCATGTGTTACTTCAAGGCTGGACTATTGTAATTCGTTCTTATCAGGTTGCTCCAATAGGGCCCTTTAGACTCACCAGTTGATCCAGAATGCTGTGGAACATGTACTATCAAGAATTAAGAAAAGATCATAGTTTTCTTGCATCTATCCCATGTCTGCTGGTTCCCCGTAAAATCCAGAATTTAATTTAAAATCCTTCTGACAAATTGCACTTCTCTCCTCCTCCTCTCTCTCCATCTGTATGCATTTATATCCCATTAATAAATGGAACTTACTAACTTGGCATCTTCCCAGGTGGCACCTGGATCATGGCTGTGGCTGCTGCTGTGGTCCTGCTCGATGCCCACGGCTACTACTATTATTATAATTATAAGTCATAGCTGTATTATCTTTACTGTTACATAATTGCTGTTGTTCATCATGTCACTTCAGAGAAAAGCTTGCTTTTGGTGATAGGAGGGACATCAATGTTTTCAAACCATCTTCATGCTCACTGTGACAATGTACAGTATAGTTTAGTTATCAAATCAATAGCCCCAGCACCAAGCTGTCTTGACCTTTTCCTCTTTTGCATATAGCTTTCTTAATTGGTGTTATTTGCGGGTGATTGCAATAAATACAATTTAAGAGATATTTTCATTCTAAAAGCAATTTATTGTTTTAGTAAAAATGACTAGTGGTAGCCCTTCTCACTTCTGTGTGTCTGTATTTGTTGTTACACTTGTATTTATAGCAGTTTTCCAGTTTTTTTCAAGAAGAACTTAATTACTTGGTTCTGTTAAAACACTTCACATGTGAAAGGCACGTGCAACGGAGTTTAAATGTAATGAACATCTTGCGTAAACAATATCTGGGAGAAGTGAAAACTAGGCTATTTGTCAATCTACGTAAACTCCACCTCTGAGGGGCTTCCAAATAATTCTCAATTTTGGCATTAAATTGATCAAGATTTCTGCCTTAAAAGGAGAATTTCGGCCAATTTTTATGTTAATCTTGTATCTATAGATATGCGAGTACTTTCAATTGAACAAACCTTTTCCTGCTACAACTGAATTCCCAGGAGACAGCGGGAGGCTGCGGCTGGCCTTCAGTGACGTTATCACTGTGCAAGCCACATCCATCATTTATCCCGTTTCCATGTAGTTACATAGTTACTGATATGGTCATATCCACTACAGCGCGAGGCACTAAAGTTTAAGTTTGATGGTCGTCCTTATTATTCAAACCCGAGAATACAGACGAAGAACTCGCCTCACAAGAGAAGTTACATATACATATAAGTTACATATAGTTACATAGTTACTGATATGGTCATAACCACTACAGTGCCCAATGCCCTATTTTTGAGGGGGAAATATGCCGCAAAGGCATGGAGGACACCCACCATACCACTGGGCGCTAGGGGGATTGTTGTCGGCTGCGGGCAGCGAGGAAGGCGGGGACGAAGGCCGCCTGCCTGGCTAAGGGAACTAGCACACAGATTGACACTGCCAAGCCTCCTACTCACCAACACCAGATCAATCACATACAAAATGGATGAGCTACAAATACAGAAGGAACTGCTGCATTATGATTTTCACAAAAGCCTAACACAGCTAACAGCTAGCAGATAGCAGCTAACCGGGCAAGCTACCCACCGGCAAGATCGATCGAGGGTAGGTGAATTAAAACAATGTCTGAGTTGAAAACGCATCTTGTTTTCACGTAAGGGCCCTGTTCATGTCCTACAGGCATCAAATGCATTGTGTGTCTGTTAAGAGGCACTCTAAAACTCGCCCCGATAACTGCCGTTTTAGCTCAGTGGAAGCTTGAACACGTAGCTGCGGCTACTCAGTGTTGCCTGCACCGATTCAGGTTGGGGGGTTTTCAATCGCTAGCATATCTATAGCGATCAAGATTAACTTTTAAAAAATTTGCTGGAATTTTTCTTTCATTTTTTAAATACCCAAACGCAGCATTTTGTTTGGATCAAATGTGGGATTGGATTACCAAATCTGAATCCAGAACTCTTTAGATCTGCTTTGAAATATCCAATTTTCAGATCAGATTAGAATTGAATTAATTATTCAATCAATATAATCCTGTGAGATCATTTTTGAATACCGGCCCAGGACTAAGGAAGATAGTATCATCTTAAAACTTTTCTGACAGCTTCTGGTCACAATTTCTTTCTTAGACCAGTCTGATTATAAGGTCATATTAACCAGGTGAACTTATAGTAAATACCAGTAATTTGTTCTCACATGCCTATACAGAAATATCAGTAAAATGTATTGGTCATTCAAACCTGACACAGTGACACAAAAAAAGCGTACAGCTTGAATGTGGGTTAGCTTCTTCCATCAGTAACCACAGATCAGGCTGATCTCGAGCTTGTGGTTGATAATCATCCACGCTGAATACAAAGACAGCACACACACAAGCCATAACAATCATGCCTGAGCACGTCAGTACCAACTGGAGATGAATCTGTTTGTTCAGGCTTTTTTATTCCTCAGCTGTATTTAATCAGTGCACACACACCTGCAATCACATTGGAGCCAAAAATCTGCACCATCCAGTCCGCATCCCCTGCTCTCATTTCTCTCTCACACTCACACTAACACACACACACACAGACACACAATATCACGGCAGGCCAACCACATCCCACTCTACAGCTAAACACTGATCAGCAGATGATCTGGACCACGGCTGGACAGCACGCAGAAACCTTAAACCCGCTGTTTGCGCAGAAAAGTGAGGCTGGGCGTCATTACGCCGCACATCAAAATCGCCGTACACACCTTTACACGCACACACCGTGAAAAAAACGCACTTATCAAGATACAGGCTGCTTTGCTGGCACAGAGGTGATTGTTTTTACACCTCCGTGTGCGCGTTTGTGACTGTGAAGGAATGCAACACAGTGATGCATTGCCGCTTTGCTTTGTATGGCTCTTTTCTCTTGCAAAAGCTCAGCCAACGCACACACGCATAAATTAGGCTAACCCAAATCCCTGGCGGGCCAAATTCAACACATACGGGTAAACTCGCAGGCCGCACAGAGCTATTATGTTTGCTTTAAAGCATTCAATGCCCTTCGTTTTATCCCAACATGGCAGCAACTAGCCAGTGAAACCGTGCATAGAGCCTTTGAAATTAGGAAATGCACGGTTCGGGACCGAGTGAATCAGAGCCTCACTGGCCGCACACCTCGCCTGGTTCCCCGGCAACAGCAATCAACGGCCGCGGTGAAGAACGGGGCTGGTTGTGTTCAATGGCTACCAAATACAACAGTGTTCCTCCCTTTTCATGGAAGAATTCACGTCCCGTTTTCCGTTTAATGCGCTATGGGCTCCATCCCTGAGGCAACATATATTTTAAACGTAGGCTACAGTTGTGAATATGTTTGCTATAATGTTATGCTTGTTACTTGGCCACAACACGTATATTAACATGCTGGCATTTATGTGAGATGCATTTTGGATGAACTTGCAGAAATGTGTTAACGGCAGACAAGAAGTGACAATATCTATTTCCCCATGTCCAAAATCAAATTTAAATGCTTCTTTGACCAGTTTTTATGCCTGTTTTAGCGCATATTCTGGATTCTAGTCGAAACAGTGCAGAGTGTGGGGGATATCTCTGCCCCAGCTCACCGCCTCTCAGCTGGCCACGACAACCCACAGCCAATGCGTTATCTGTGTGTACAGGTTTACTGCATTACGACCAGCACAATTACCATCACCATTATTAATCACTACAATAAACCGTCCCCAGACCAGTACTCACTTCCGAAGCTGCTCCCGCATCGCCGGCCGTTCAGAGCGCTTCGCGTCCGGTAGAAGTTAACAGATTCCCGGGCAGAACCGAAGCAGTATCCTGACCCCCTCCGCGGGCCGATCAAGCGTCCTCTACCGCCGGAGAGAGGCGTCCAAGATTACCGTGTTTCGTCTACGTGTGTGTGTGTGTGTGTGTGTTCCGCTTCAAGAGGCAGCGGTGGGTTGCAGAGGCTGACTGGCCATCGAGATACGAGGGTCAGCCCAAATAACACTTCCGTTTAATGCTTCAAAATAAAAGCTTCAGTTAGAAAGATGCTGAAATCTATTCACGGCAATTATTGGTCCCAACTCCATAGGTGGATGTAAAAATGGAACATCTGAAATCTCGGCAGTGCTCTTTTGACAAGCCTCACAACTCAAGGTTATACCTGACTCTTTGTAAAAACCCTTGCTAGTGATTTAACTGCCCAGCAAGAAGTAAGCTAGCTCCAAATTGTGATGTTTTCAAACGTTTCAGTGAGTAAAATATAGTAAAATATGAGATCGTATTCTGAATAAGCCACCATGACAGTCTGGCTTTGAATTTCTGAAGAAACAAGACACACGGGTCCAATCAGCTGCTGGTTTTCATTTTAGGGCGACAATACAGATTAGCACCGTCTTGTGGCTTTGGTGTGTTCCGAGGCACTTTTTTTTGGGGGGGGCAAGGTGGCGGATGGGGGTGTGGCCTTGATCAACTGCCATGTTGCAAGCCATGATGTCTCTCTCTTTCTCATACGCGGGCTAAATTCTCTGGGTGGGCGATGCAGAGAAAGGGGCGGTAACCTTTCCCCCTATGACATCATAAGGGGATTCCAGATTGTCCCATCTGAGCTTTCCTTTTATCAAAGGCAGAGCAGGATACCCAGGGCTTGGTTTACACAAGGTTTTCACATTTGTAGCCACTGGGGGACCATAGGCAGGCTGGGGGAACTTATATTAATGTTAAAAAACCTCATACATTTGTCATGCCATGGGACCTTTCCCTGTCATGCCTGGGAAAATTCTGGCACAAAATTAACCTAAAGATTAATAACACATTGGTACGACATGAATCCACCGTTTTCTGGGATTTGTTTTCATGCTAATTGAATGTGACCATTTTTAGCGCAAACCGCTAATTAGCTTATAACGCTAGTCGTTGTAAGTGTCCAGACAGTTTATTAAAAAGATAGTTTATAAAGGCAGTACCGTTCACGTATAACGGCAGGCACCATCTTGGGAAAACAGTCACGACCAGTCAAACGACGAACGCTGTGTAACCAGTTACATAGCTCAAGCACGGCGTTTGTTGTTCGACTGGTCTTGACTGTTTTCCCAAGATGGTGCCTGCAGTTATACGTGAACGGTACTGTCTTTATAATGTATCTTTTTAAAATAAACTGTCTGGACACTTACAATGTTCTCAATGCTTTGGTTTACATGCAGGGACCCTCATTGTGCTACTGTGGAGGTGTGGTGATATTTTGAGGCTTATTAGTGGTATTGAAATTGCAATTTCTAACTAGCGTTATAAGCTAATTAGCGGTTTGTGCTAAAACTGGTCACATTCATAGGCGTTGATTTATGTGTTCCTCTGTGGGTGCTCACGGGCGCACGCCCTTTAAAACAACCATGTCTTCGTACTTGTGTTTTTGGATGTTTTTTTAACTAAACAGTACGACAATCATGATAATGAATATAATTATTTTTTCAGAGTGTATGGCTCCCATGAGACCTGCCGTCTCATGCCCTTCCGTCTCATGCCTGGGCATGTCCAACAGTAAATTCAGATGTTCAGAATTCGAAATTGCGAATTATTTTCTAAATTAAGACATGGTTCAGTTAGTGAGCATGATGCAATTAATTGAACACCGTTTAAACTCTTAAATTAACGACAGCCATACAGAGCCTACAGTTGGCAGATTTGTGGATGTTAATGTTGTCTCCCGGATGTTAACGTTTGTTTTTTTTATTTGATGAAACCTGCAATGACTTTAATTTTTCTTCTTTATCTTTATTTGCCAATTCAAAACAGTAAAAAAAAAGAACAAGCGTAACATAAAAATCTATGCCAAGTGAAAAAAATAAGATTTAGCTCAACAATGACACATATGAGCCTGCAGAAGAGTAAGCTGCAATAAAAAGATTTTCATACCTACCATTAGAAGGGGATCTGATATTTAATATTTAGATAAGAGGAGGTTAACTGATATGTCATTATAGGCTAAATCTTTTTTTCTTCTATAATCTCAAAAGCAACATTTATGGCTTTGAAATTTGACAACAAAAAATAGAATTAATATAAAATATTTGTTAACCTCCTCCTTTTTGAAATCATAAAACATTTAAAACTCCAGACGCAGACGCTCCACTTAGCACCAACTCCAATGTTTACTTTTAAATGAATGTAGCCTACTGGCAATCTGGCACACGTGGGTGCTCACTGGGTGCTCAGTATTGGCGCCTATGGTCACATTCGATTAGCATGAAAACATCCCAGAGTATGTGTTATTAACCCCTTGGTTCATTTTGTCCAATTGTCCTTTAAGCCTTTTAGCCTTGCAAACAAATACATGTTAATAAATATTTAAACTCTTCGAGCCTTCGAGAGCGCCAATAGCGAAGCCCATTAGGGCTGGAGCACATATGAAATAACCAGCACTAGATTAACACAATCAATAGACCCAGGAAAACCACAGGCATAATAATAATATCAATACTGACTGCATTCCTTTTAGCTGGAAGCTTTTAACAGGCACCTTTTGTTGCATGTCAACATTCCCTTTATCTCCCCGTGTTTACATTGTCATACCAAATTAACAAAATACCATAACATTAAGGAAAAGAAAAAAGCCAACAAGCATAATATGAGCACTCATTTCAGCTGTTCTGCACTGAAGCAGTGCAAAGACACATGGGAAAAAAAAATGCTCTGTACGGTTTCAGTCCTAGTAAAAGTGTGTTTTAATAATGTTCTGTTGATGTTTCGTATATGCATTTATGTTATCTTGGTTATAGTTTATGATTGATTTAGTGTTCATGTTTATCTACATTTATTGTTGCACCATGACCGAGACCCGGGTAGGGACTGATGGCATCAGGGCAGCAAGAACATGTTCAAGGTTACATACACACATTGGAAATCAGTTACTTTGTCACCTGAGTGAAACTTTCCATGCAATTTGTTATGTAGATCATTTTCTAGTAAAATCAATTAATTTGGGATAACAGTGTAAGGACCCTTGCTTATTTTTGTCCAAGGGTCCCCAAGTAGATTAATCCAGCTCTGGATGTTAATGGAAAAAAATAAATGGACAAAGGACAAAACTGAATGGGTACACACGATTAAACTGAACCACCCAACATAGTTGACACCTTTATTTTGAAATACACTTTGCAAATTTCTGGTCTAGTCCTGTCTACTTCTAGGAAACTTGACGTTAGATGAGGCGGAGCTCAAGCTCCCTGCCTCCCTTCCCCCTATCCCGCAGTTTCTGATAGCAAAGGAGCCTCAACACCATCCGAGGAGGTTTTCCACCACAGAGAGAGAGAGAGAGAGAGAGAGAGAGAGAGAGAGAGAGAGAGAGAGAGAGAGAGAGAGAAAGAGAGAGAGAGAGAGAGAGCAGGGCCGTTTTTAAAAACATTTTGGGGCCTTAAGTGAAATCTTACACTATTTAATTTCTTCATTGTGCAGTGGATGGATGATGAGTATGTTGTGGTTTTTAAGTAACTGATGAGTAACTGAGGTAGTTTAAGGCTGTTGACTTGATGTAGGCTATATAAATCTGGATCCTGTTGATATAAAAGTAAAAGTATCATTACATCACTGTATTTGTTATACATTATATATATTACTGTTTTGATATTATCAATTAAAGTAACATTATGTGTATTGTAGGAGTCATTTGACCTGTTTTGATTTTGTTTCTGTATACTTCCATCTGGTGTCCAGGTCTTGTATTGCATTCTTAAAGGGTAGATTAAAGTTGCTCTAATCGATGTCAAGCGTGTTTTAGGCTACAACATTTCATACACATACAGCAAACATCTCCTCACTATCTGCTAGCTGCCTGTCCCCAGAACACACTGTAAAAAACATCTCCTCTCTATCTGCCTGTTCCCAGAACACACTGTAAAAACATCTCCTCACTATCTGCTAGCTGCCTGTTCCCAGAACACACTGTAAAAAACATCTCCTCCCTATCTGCCTGTTTCCAGAACACACTGTAAAAACATCTCCTCACTATCTGCTAGCTGCCTGTCCCAGAACACACTGTAAAAACATCTCCTCACTATCTGCCAGCTGCCTGTCCTCTGAACACACTGTAAAAAAACTGGTCTCTGTAGACAGCCCAGGGTTTAAAAACAGAAACAAAAACAAACTGTGTCCACCTGCACCACAAAGCATACACAAACAGTGTTCCAGCGTTCCAGCCAATAACCACCAAGAAGGGTTTAGGGGTGGGGGTGGGGGTTAGTGCACAGAAGCACAGAAGGGATGGGGACGGGATGAGATGGGGAGGAGGGAGGGGCAAGCTAGTCTTGTTTTGTTTGAAAAATACTTTGAACGTTAACAAGAAATAACTTCACCCAACATCGCTTAGAGCACCTTTAGGACCCTACAGTCAGATGTAGTTCAAATACCCTTAGACTGCCATCTTTATGGAAGTAATAAACTATGTCATTAAGTATTAATGTTAATATAAGCAGCTATAACAACAAGATAACACAACAACAACACTAATTATTATCATCAAACCTGTTAATCATCATAATGAGCAGTGATAATTAGCTAACAATTTGCTCTTTATCTATTCAATCCAACATTATATGTATTCTATTATGAGATTGTATCATACATTTTTAGATTTTACAATTAGCTAGCATTAAACAAGATAGACTAAACAAGTAATGCACATGCATTATGCTTGTGCATATGAGCCGTAATTCAGCTGATGTCGTGTAGCCAATTGTGTTGTGGGCATTTCTAACAACGAGTACAATGTTGTGGGGATTTCTAACATTAAATACTGTTACCTATGTTAAAATGTTGCTAATTTGCAGCTCTGAAAGTTAGCAGACGTTAACATACAATACAGTAATGCAACATTACTCAAAAGCCAAAGGTAATAACTGAATATTGCGCATTGGTATGAAACTTTACACACTTCCTGTCTCCTAAATGGGCATGGTGTCAGTTGAAAGTGTACTGACTAATGAAAAGTTATATTTGCACAATGTATTAATGTTTCCTTTTGCTTACATTAGACACAGAAAAAGCTATATTTAGCATTACGAAGAGTTGTTTTGTTAGGATGTTCACTAACAGTGCCTGTTCCTGAGACAGAAACAAGCAGAAAGTACGGGAGATACGTGGCTTGTGGAATATATATATATATATATATATATAATATATACATTTAAGTAAGAAGTAGGGTCATTTTCCCATAGATGTCTATTGAAACTGACTTCTTTTTGCAACCAGTGGAGTTGCCCCCTGCCGTAAATTAGACAGAAAACAGGTTTAAGGCACCTTAACTGCATTGGATTCACTTTTCAGGCTTGGATCTTTGTCCATTATTTTTACAGTGTATGGGTGAAACCCACGTGACACAGATGAGGCCTCTTGGTTCTAAACTGTCTCTGCTTCAGACTAGCTTGCCTATAACTTTATTCCAAAGCAAGAAGACTGTTTAAGTGTAAATTTCCCCTAGTTGTCAACAATGAATGACAAAGGCTTTTTGGATAAAGGCTTTTCAGTCTAACCCAACTGTAAAAATACAAAAAAAACGAGTTGTCATTACATATTTTTTGTGTCATAATATTTTGGTCCAATACTGCATGAGCTAACGTAAACGGTACACCAATTTATTTTCCTAGGATGGCGAAGTCATGATCCATCCTACTCTGCCTCTAATTGGCTAGTAGGCTACTTGTTGTCTTCATCGGTTGGGTTGGTTATGTTCAGGAAGGAAGTGTGAGATTAGTTAGGGCTCGGGTAATAATAATCAGTGGCAGGGTAGAGCAGTTAAGTAAAAAACGCTAGTTAGTACTGTAATGTATGATAGCCAGCCTTGCATTAACTGGCTAATAATGACCCTTTTTCATTTCAACTAACAGTGTCAACAGCTCTGTTGAAAAAAAAAAGCTAAATAGATAATTCCTTACCTGTATTGTCGGCCTGTGTCTCTCTCTTCAGACTTTTTCTTTTTCCACTTTATGCCCCAGAGTGGTAGGAGAGCTTTATTTTCCTTCATTGGGTTGTTGACTCTGAATGTCATCACCATTCATCTAAGCTACTTTTGGATCATGCCAAATTTTATTCTTGTGTACACAAGGGGGGGCCCTATATCGTTGACAAGCTAAACTGGCTTGTATTATGTTATTATGTCACTATTTAACTAGAGTTGAGTATTTTTTTCATAAAAAGCTGAAGTGCAAACCACGGCAGCAAATCCCACAACGTGACAGCAAATCCCACAAAGTGACAGGAAATGTTTCGCCACAACATGACAGCGTTAGGAAGACTGAAACAAAAAGGGTAGGTTTATATTAGATAGATAGATAGATAGATAGATAGATAGATGCACTTCAGGGCCACTGTACTAATGCCCCTAAAAAATAAAATGAACACTGCATGGGCCATCCTGGTGGTTAGGGGGCCCATTGCAGTCGCTTATAATGCCTGTAGGGAGACACAGCCCTGAGTGAGAGAGAAAGAAAGAGGGACAGAAAAGAAAGAGGAAAAGTGTGAGAGAAAAAAAAGGGAAAGAAGGCGGTGCTGCTTTTTGCTTTCATAAGGCACAGGAGAGGAGAGAAGAAAGAAGGAGAGCGAGAGGGGTTTTCCCGTATACATGAGCTGGGGAAGAAAGGGAAGAATGATAAGAGTAACTCTACCTTTGGTATAGTAGCACAACTGGTCGGAATAAGGCTTTTTCTTCTAGTTGACCTTTGTCAAAATCACAACAACTTAAAAAATGTGTCTCCACGTCCATCCAGAAATAGGTCTTCTTGACAGTACTTGCCATGGCGAAGTCCTCAGTGGTTTAAAGGTTTAAAGCTAATGTTTCTCTAACTGCTCTTTTCTATTTCAGGGTCAATAACCACTGCAGTAAGTGGGGAAGGGCAGTTATAACCTATGGAGCATGCACAACGCGTAACCAAGGTTACCCACATGCACGAAACCCTGGTTACTTAACCCTCGTGTTGTCCTCGGATCAAATTGACCCGTTTTCCTATTTCAGTGTTCTTTTTAATTACCCAAAATAACATGATTGATTCCACACAACGCTCTTTGGTAGGTACACATCTCTACTTTCATTAATGTTGGGGTGTCTTATTCAATTTTATAGCATTTGAAAAAAAAAATGTAAGTGGTTTTGAAATAGTATTGAGTAAAAGGTGACATATTCCAGTCTGTGATTATCCATCAACATACTTTAATTTTAGTCTAAATAATTCCTAATTTCTGCTTTTGCAACTCAAACATTAGGTACAATTTCCTATAAATGAGGTTTAGTGACCAAAAATTCCAGAAATAACTGTAAAACTAAAGTTAATAAGTTAGTGTTACAAGTGAGAAACATTAAAAAAAGCGTCAAACGTGTTGAAAAAAGGGACAAAAACATAAGAAAAGGTAAAAACATTGATAAAAAGCATCAACAAAAGTGTTGATTATCAATTTTGACGGGAAGACAACACAAGGGTTAAGGAGTTATCTAGGTCTGTTAACCAGGGTATGAAAACTCGGGGGACGGTGTTTGAGAAACTGGGGCTTAACCCGAATAGAATCGGGTTTTTAAACTACAGACTTTGCCTGAGGGAGTTACCCACAATTCATTGCGTTGTGACGTTAAAACATGAAGTTTCGAAAGCAAAAGCGGTAAAAGGAGTAGCACATGGGTGTCTATCCTGGGGTTAAGCGCGTGCACCACAATAAAAAGACAGCATGAAGGGAGCCATGATACTATGATACACCATGGTAATACCACTAACAAACTGAAATACTCACGTATATTGAGTTTGAACTGGTATTTAGTTAAAATAGCATCACAGCGGCTGCAGAAAAATGGAGAGAATTGGTATGGGAGAAAATTGCTGCTTGAGTCAATGTGTAAGCTATAGTGTATTAATTTCATATTTAATCACAGGTAACTTATAATAGTACTGGTGAAAACTGGAATGGTAGTAGGCTACACCTATAATTTAATTTAGGTGCAATCCTGCAGGCGAAAAACATAACTAATCCCATTCTGAGGTTGCAGCACCATCATTATCAGAATTATGATTTACAATAATTGATTTCTTTTTAATGTGTCTTAAAACACATTTCAGAGCGAGTCACATTCTTCTGACGGCGCTTTGCTACAGTGGCTTTACTAATATGCTCCGCGTCACCAACGTTGTAAAGAAAACCGCCGTTTGCAAAAAAACATAATGGGACACAAAGAATATGCTGGGATGTAGAGCATGTCTACAATGGGTGACGTTCGTGATATGCGGACGGATAAGGTCATGTAGGCTACATAACTGATAGACTGGGAAGAAAAACAATACCGCTCAAATAGGCAGTTTTTTGGAAATTAAAATACAGCTATAGTCTGGGCGTCAATATCATCCCCTGACGTATGTCAACTCCCTGCGAAGTAATACAGCTTCTCCATCAGCGGGATTGGCGAGAAAAGGAAATGCCATGTTTTATATTCTGCCTAACATGGTAAATAACCCAACACTGTTTGTTATTCACACAGATAACAAACTGCGCTAAAATGCGGCTGATACAGACTGAATGAATGAATGAATGAATGAATGAATGAATGAATGAGGAAATGAAAGAGTGCTGAGTCAGGGGGAGAAGACTGAGAGAAACTCAAGGCTTCTTGGAGAAAACCTGCTCCCGACCAGAGGCCTGTACTACGAAGCAAGTTAACGAGGTAACTTCAGGTTCAACCCAGGGTTTTCTGTATCACGATGGTGGATCACTTGTTACAGGGTTAAATTGCCGTGGTAACTTATGCTGAACGCCTAACCTGGTCGGGAGCAGGTTATGTTGGAGATTAGAGACTAACCGGTGTAAAGCACCGCCTACTGACCAATCAATACTCGACTGATAATGGCGTCACCTTTCCTAGAAGATCGGCTAGAGCTTGATGCACAGCGAGAGAGAGAGAGAGAGAGAGAGAGAGAGAGAGAGAGAGAGAGAGAGAGAGGTGCGCTCATAAAGTTAAAACATTTAGAGACTGACAACCCTGTTAACTTTCCCTGATGGGTATCTTTATGAAAGATATATATTTTACTTCCCGTATTCAAGTAGAAGTACAGATACTTGTGTTAAAAAATACTCTGGTAAAAGTAGAAGTACTGATTTAACTTCTTTACTCAAGTAAAAATAACAAAGTACAGGCTTGGAAATTTAGTTAAGTATTTAAAAAAAGTAACTTTGGTTAACTTTCGTTAACTTAAGTGGTCTCGAAAACAAGAACGGCCTTGAGTAATGTTAATATTACTACAGGACTGTTACACTAAATCAAGTTACTGAATTTGTTTTTAATATAAAGCTACATGCAGATATTGTATCAGCTAGTATTAGATTATTTCCAAATAAAGCGAAAGGCTCACCAACGTTACTTGTTACTAACAGTGTTGGGAGTTGCTAAAACGTTTTTTGAAATAATTTTCATCTTCTGTTATTGTTTGTAATAAGAAAAGTTTATTATTATTTCACATATTTCAGTATGACACGTTATGCCGCAAAGCGTACGCGACTCAAATCTGCACTCGACTCACATTGGGGAGTGACATCCTCAAAGCTAAGAAGAGTACACAACAGACAACTTCAAAATAAAAGCACTTCCTGTGATGGTTCGCAGTATTCATAATCATATCTATTTTTATCTATCTTAGCTTTAGTTACTTTGCGTATTTGCATTAATTATACAAAATAATATGAATAATCTATGATGTATTAAAGTGGATAAAGAGGAGACTTTACTGAAACTTCCGATGTTATGTTGGTGAAAGTAACTTAAAAGTAATGCAAAAGTAGCGTAACGCATTACAATTCAGGTTGATTATTTGAAACTAAAGTAACGATCCAATTTTGTAAAATGTAAGGAGTAGAAAGTACCAATATTCGTGTTAAAATGTAAGGAGTAAAAGTAAAAAGTTGGCACAAAAATAAATAGTAAAGTAAAAATATCTGAAAAATCTACTTGAGTACAGTAACGCTAAATACAGTAAAGTATTTGTGCTGTTACTTCCAGTCTCTGTGCAACTAAAATAATAGGCTAAAGCAACACGTTTCAGGAAAGCACAACTTTAACTATGGTCAGATCTTGCCAGCTTTCCTTCCTGTTTTAGGAAGCAGTGACTGTATTGTGGTTTGTCTGTAAAACTGTGTCTGTGTTCTTCATATTTATGTAGAATTATAGTTTGCTCTTCTTATGTAAAAAAATATGCGGCTCTGGTCTCTTCTATGTGAACGCGTGCATCGCTGACACAGCTTACTGCGGTTGTTAGGTTAGGTGAAGCCGGGTAACTGAAAGAAATCCAGGGCATGTTAATGTTGATTTGTAGTACAGGCCTTTGGTTAGGTTCACAGGCTCTGTTACCATAGTAACAGACTCTGAGGTTAAGTTACCTCTCTTTCTGAAATGGGCTGGAGTTACCCCCCCTCTCTCAGGTTTCAGAAACAGAAAGCCCAGAGTTTCCCTCATCTCAGGGTTAACACACTCAGAGTCTTCACTAAACCTGCTTTCTGAAATGGACCTCTGGCATATTAAATTTACATAGAAACACTTTCTTATGGTTCAATTAATCAAAGAGGTGTTGCAATCTTAATAAGAGAGCATATGGATTCTTTTTTATATAAAATGGAACATGATATGGCTGGCCTTATAAATATCTTAGAAAATCTAGAATACTCAATTATGTTTAGCTAATATACATGCCCTAAATAATAATGCTCCTAATTTCTTTGAAAATATGCATGACATGATCCAGAAGTATAAAAACCAGAAATTCATGGTCAGGGACTTTAATACAATGCTGGCCCCAGATAAAGACAGCAGGATACAGAAAAGATTATTAAGATATCTCTAATGTCTTCTATGGACTTATTGGCATATGATTATAAGATAGACATGGCAAAGAAACTCAATTTTCTTGATCTCGTTCTCTTTAATCTCTAAAGTTAGTCAAATATCAATAACTGTAAAATGTTATTGTGACCAGCACCTTATCATATTTAAGATTAATCTTGCTGAAGTTAACAGAGGGCAAAGCTAATGTAAAATAAATAATCAATCGCTGCTGCAAGACGAGACCTTTATGTCAACAACAAATACATTCTTTTCTATTAATAATGGCTCTGCAAATCCACATATAGTGTAGGATAATTACATCTACTCACGACATTCTGGAAATCCTGATGGACTATTACACTAAAATATTTAAGGAAGACCATCAATCAACAAACTTTTCTTTGGGCGACTTCATGAGCTCCTGCCCTTTTCCAAAGCTTGTAGAAGAACAACAGATATTATGTTAGGGTCACATTCTGTAAAAGCTGATGGCCACTCTTTAGAAACGCTTATTGTAGAGTTAGATGTCTTTGCCTCCATCTCAGGCATGAAGCTCAATTAGAATAAATTTTGTTGTATTCTTAGAATTGGATCACCAAAAAAGCATGACTTACAAGATACCTTGTTGTGTCCCAATGAAATGGTCAGTAGGCCCAGTGAGTCTTTCAGTAATTAATATAGCAGCTGATAAACTTTTACTGAAAACTAATTTCAATATGAAACTTAGTAAAGTAGATTAATTTCTGCAGGCATGGAGAGCTAACTACTTGTCAATTAATGGTAAGGTTACACTTATTAATTCTATGATAATTTCACTGTTTACATACTGTCTTTTCTCTTTGCCTTCTCCTGATGCTGCCTTTTTTTTTTTAAAGCATATAGAAGAACATCTTTGGTGTCTTTATGTGGAATGATAAACCTGAGAAAATTAAGCGTAGTTACCTGTCCAATACGTGTGAAAATTTAGATTTCCAGCTTTCTTGGCAGAAAATGTTTAGCTTTATTTACCAGTTATCATATTCTACTTATTTATGGGCTTTCCAAATTAAATTGTTTTACAAGATTTTGCCCACAGGAAAATATTAAAAATATGGCTGACAGCTGATTGTGATTTTTCTAGATATTGTGCTAAGGAGGTGGAAGATACTATGCATGTATTTTGGTATTTGCCAGCTGTTGCATGTTTTTGGCACCAGATGACAGACTGGCTAACTGAACAATATACCTTTTTACATTCATCGCCATTTAATATAATTTGGGAGACATTGCTATTGAGTTTATTTCTTATTTAAAGCATTATTATTTACAGGAAATAATTTTGATAGGTAGGGCTAAAAAATGTGACATAAACAAAAATGAGAGACTATGGCGATAACAAGATGAGATTCTGAGTTGTGATTTATGATTAGCTGATGCTTCTTTGTTATATACTTTATTTCCTGTCACAAATCACCTATTTGAATTTTGGTAATTTTGATTTCTTATGTAAATACAAAGATTCCTTATATTTGTGTATGGATGGATGTTTTTATGTATATGTGTGTTAAAAAAAAAATCACTCTACTCTGTAAAGAGATGTTTAAATCTTCTTAGCCATAAAGAAGGTAAAAAAAGTAAAATAAAACGTCCCAATGTTGCCACAAAGTACTGTCCCATTTCTATTTATACCATTTTGAGCCCTTGCAGTCTCTCACACAGTGAAGTCAATGAGGGTTCAGGGCTTAAGGCCTTAGGTTTGAAATTGGGATTGGGGAATGCTCCCACGTTTTGGGATAGCTCCTGATTTTCCCAGTTCAGTGTGGAAGAACTTGACTGGCCTGCACAGAAGCCTGACCCCAACCCCATCCAACACCTGACTGCAAGCCAAGCTTGTTGCCCAACATCAGTGACCAACCTGTGGCTGAATGGCAGTAGTGGAAATAATATTCAGATCTACCTTAGGCATACGCCGTTGAACACATAATTGAACATAACACGCATAAGTGGCTGTGAGGGTATGGATTTTTTTACTGCGTTGAAGAAGCAACGCATCGCCACACTATGGTGGTCTGTAACGCCCTGTTACAAGAGTAGCTAACTTAGGGCGAAACTGGCAGGTGCGTTAAGTGACGTTAGTGCAAGGAGAGCGAGATAGCAAAGACAACGTAAAGTGAATTAACAGTACACAATAAAGCAACACGCTTCTCAAACATGGTGGCTTCATCCGTTGTTAATACTGCTGGTAAAGTGAAGAGTGTTACCCCCAACAAAGCACCGGCCCTGGGGGGAACGTATCCTTTGTCTGGGAGCCGGAAACAAAAAAGGTGTAACACCCCCCATCTACCCAGCCAGTTTGCTTTAAGCTTTTTCTTTAAATACTGTTGGGTAACAGAATAAACAACCTTTAATGTTGCAGCAGTGTTTCAATTTCAACTCAACGTAAAAGTGTCTACTGCGTTTTGCTGTCATTTAAGCTGGTGCTGCTTTCTCTTCTCACCTTTGATCTATTTCACAGACAGTTCAGAAAACTATATTTTCAATAAAGATTAAACAAATTGTGTTCGCCCATAGACTGTTTAAAATAGGTTTGCCAAGGGCAGGCCATAGCAGAGGCTCCGAAGCACAGCAGGCTACAGAGAGAGGGCGACTTTGAAGTCTGCTAACTTGATGCTTTCTCTACCAATATAAGCTGCTCTGTTTTAACAATGTTAGGCTACAAAACTGTGCATGCAGGCTAAAATGTAACCATAAAGTGTAATAAAAACACTGCAGTGCTATGCCCTCCATCTCCACTGAGAACAGAGAAATGGCCTTCCCTTCTCTACTGTGTATTATATATACAATTATGGGTCTACGTAGATATCACAAGTACTCAAGCCTAGAAATAATTCATAATAATCGGACATACAAAACAAACCCAATATATTTAATGGACTGTCCGTCCCCTTTGTGCAAAGCTGAAGTCATTAAAAACAAAGAACAGAGAAGCTGTGATTACAACACACACAGAGGAAGTGTGACTTCATTCTCTGCTCATAGTGCCGTTAACCACTAAGTCTTTACATAGCAAATATTTCTTTGCTGCTATATTAATGTTCTGGATGTCAAGTACAGAACCTTTAAAATATCTAAAGTGAAAATACTTATTATGGAGGCCAAATGGCCACTGTCACTTAATGTTTGCATGTCATTGGATTATTAAATGTAGTGGAGTAAAAAATACAATATCATCCTTTTAAATGTAGTGGAGTCAAAGTTTGAAACAGCATAATATAAAAATACTCAAGTTCAGTACAAGTACCTCAAAAGTGTACTTGAATACAGTACTTGAGTAATTGAAGAACAGTCAGGGTTGTTATTGACATGTTTGACAATCACATATGAGTGCAATGTTTGGGTGTTCACATATGTTTGTGTTCATATGCATGCGTGTAATATGATATGTTTTGCACAGTGAAGGATGTGTGTGTGTGTGTGTGTGTGTGTGTGTGTGTGTGTGTGTGTGTGTTGTCAGCTGGCACTCACAGGGTCTTGGTCATCTGGTCAGGTCCATCTTTCTCACTGCATATGGAAAGGAGAATCTGTCACTTCTCTTATCCTCCTTCCTTCTCTCTCTTTTCATCAGATGAGTGCATTTCTCTCACTTGCAGTTAATTCCACGTCAAACACGGAATCTCTCTCATTCAGTCATTAAATGTTAACTCAAACACACGACACTGCTAGTTGCTGATTGCCAAGCCCATGCAATCTACTCAGGCCCACACAAACAGCTAATTTTGTCCAGTGGTAGTCTCACTTTGCCAGACCATCCTCCATACGCTGCGGAGGAGGGTCTGGCTAGTCCACGTAGCATTCCAGGATGGGAGAAAAACATGCGAGTCAAGCGCCATGGGTAGCACTAAGCTCCGCATGGAGCCGCTGCAAAATAACCTCGGGAAGGAACTTGTTTTGATGGAACATATGTACGTTCAAAAGTTGCTTTAGTTGTGCGAGAGAAAACTCAGATTGGCAGATAGTCTTGCTAGCTGTCTTAATGTACCATGCCAAGATCTGAGGAGCAGTTACCCATAGTCCTTATACAATTCCAACCCAAGAAAGCGGAAGGACACGGACTTTGGTGGAAAGACATGCATCCGGCACAATTTCGTCAAAGATAGACTAGTTCAGTATCCATCTGCGACCCAAAAAGGATTTTCCCCATAGGCCACCATTGTAAAAGAGATATCTGTAAAACTGCTGCTAGGACACCTCCAACTGTAAACAAGGTCGGTTTTCACTCTTTCTTTTCTGAATTTTGAATCCTTAAAACTTGACAAACAGCTTGAAAAACACTACTGCGCATATTCAGTGGACGCATATCATGAGAAAAAACCCCGGAAGCTTAGAAACTTTTTTGCCAGATGTGCCACTGAGCAACTCTCATAGGAATGGATGAGGCTTCGCCATTAACTTGCATCCAGGTCTTATTATAATACAGCCATGAATCTAGTGTATGAGCTTTCTTGATGTCAATTACATTATCGGGTTATTCTGACCAAATAAGTCAGAATGTGAGGTGGAGAGTTAAGCCACTGTGGGTATGGTAACGAGATAACAATTACTGGATAAAACCCTGGTCACATCAAGAAGTGTTCAATTCAGTTCAGTTAAATTCAAATCACTTTATTCATCCCCAGGGGGCAATTAAATTACACAAAGATTTCTACTACTTATGTAGTAGAAATGTAAAAAGTACATTCAAAGTTGGTGCCTGCTATGCCAAGAAAAGCCAGAAAATTTGTTTTTGGCTCATGTGGATGAAAGACACCAATCCCAGAATGCACTTGTTTCACTGCTCAGAGTCCACTCCCAAGCCATGCCTACCGTTTACATACATAGAAAGACAATGAGTCATTCAACTCAACTGTTTTTTATTGTCATTTCAACCATAAACACGAAAGGTTTTCACCATGGCAATGGTGTTTTATAAAATATATAAAAACAACATTATATAAAAACAGCATTATATAAAAACGCCATACGACACAGGCTACATTTAGTGCACACACATTGTAAGCTCTGTAAAGTTCAGCTAACGCAATGGTAGCATTAGCGCTTGGAGTGATGTAAACACAGGGTATAAACACAGCCGTGAATTTGCATGGAATGTAGAATGGTCGGCATCAAACAGTCACAAATCCACCAGTGGTTAGCAGTAGTTGGATAAAAGCCCCCCCATTTCTGCACCAGTCTGTGTCTGTGTTAACACAGCCCACCTACACGAGTCATACCTGACAGAGGAGCATCTGCTCGGAAGGCTTGCAGGAGTCTGGTACATTGTTGTTCAGCCATGTTTCCACAAAAACAAAAACACAGCAGTGTCTGAACTCACTTTAGGAGTTTCGTTAAAGTTGGATATAGTCCAGTTTGTTGTCTAATGATCGAACACTTGCAAACAGGATGAAACGGACAGGTGGCCGTCTAGCGTTAGCTTTCCACCTAGCTGGAACTCCTGCCCTCGTTCGAAGTTTCTGCTTAGCGCACACCGCCGTCGATGTCTGTAATAAAGTTTCCTGCATATTGATATTCTCCAATCTGTACCAATGTATCTCGTTGGCACATAAGTGCGGTAGTTTGAATGCCCATAATTGTAAAACTGCTGAAAAGGGAGAACCTGTTAGCGTAGCTTCAAGATGGCTGACACTCGCTTTGGCTCACTTTGGGAAAAGAGTCCAACCCCTATGGGCGGGTTGAAAACATGCAGAACTAGCTGGCTTGTAGTCCTCAGTCCAGTTTTTTTTCCACACACACAATACAGAGGTCTCTTGTCTCAGGGGGACATGAGAGAGGGAAGCACGGTCATTTGAAAATACTACCTGGTTTCTACTAGCTTAATGCTAATCAGTGAAGTATCCCTTTAAGTTCAAAATACATGGTGCTAGAAACTTGATGAAGTAGAGACTACTCACAGGGCTGTACACTAGCTGCACACTAACAAGCTGGGAACATGCTAGTGCAAGCAGTAGCTTTCTGAGCAACTTTTCTACTTCCTCTATATTGCTCTATTTACCTCCATCTGTCATTTGTTTCTTCAATAAAGAGTCTGAGACCGAGACCCCGCCCGCAGCTAAATATAGCTATCGTTCTAAAACTTTTTAACTGCTAATCCTAGCAATGTATTTTTTAAAAGTTAGAAAGCAGAGATTCTCTTTCAGTGGTATCACATTGTTCTCAGTTGGTCATTCATGGGCTCCATAGTGAACGTTGTTCTCTTTCTGCAGAATTGATTTGTCAAGGAAACTCATAGTTGCTTCCTCTGAGCCAGTTAGCAATGGTTGTGGATGCTTACATGTGCTGATTGGTTCAAAATTTAAATGTCCATGATGTCTTGCACTCCACCAATCAACATCTCTTTTGGAAATTTGAATGTACGCAGAGGGAAATATGAGACAGAAAATGTCGTATTTGTTTCATTACAACAAAATACACAAAAACAACACATTTGCACAACAGAAGTACACATATTTGTACAAAAGACAACACAGATTTGCATGACAGAACAACACAAAAGCTAAACCATGATGACAAGACAACTGTACATCACAGAGGATGCTTTGGATTTATTGTGTTCTAGCGAGTCGCTAGGCGATGCGGTGGATTCGTCAGATTCTGACATAGATAACCGGTGCAGCGAGGATGAGTACACCCATGCACAAAAGGTCAAACAGGTGATACAGGACACTGCTTTACTGCTAAGAGATGTGTGTGACATCGGAGTCAGTGCCCATGTCTCACAGTCAGTTCATGGAAAAGCTGTCTGCAGATCGGCAGAGTGCTTACCAGAATCACTGGCCTTGTGGAAGAAACTGCTTTGGTCAATGGCCTAGCTGAACAGGTTCACAAGGTGGCAAAAAAACATCAGGACTGTCCTGACCAACTGAATCAATTTGTAATTGTAATATTATGTAAAAACTTTTGAATTTTCACTTAATTATAAATTTCTCTAATTTATTTTTCATTCTTCATTTCCACTCATATTTCTCATTTTGTATATATTTGTGAAAATCATCTACACTTTATTCATTGCACTCATATTTTTTTTAATCTTATTTTGTATATAGTTTGTGAAAACGGTTTTCATGTCATTTGTTGTTGATGTTCAATTGTTCAATATATTTCTCTGACAAAAAGTCACTTTTGCTTCAATGTTCTTGTTATTATTAAATAATAACCTTTTTATTTACTCTCTGAACATTTTGGACACATCTACATGGTCCATAAAAATAGGAATATACCTGCTTTTCACAGTTTTCACCTGAAAATGCCTTGAATAATGTATTGATAAATGACTACGACTTGCTTAGGAAAGCTTGTGTGTTGAAAAAAAATCATTTGGAAGTCTAAAACATCTAATTTCATCTTTCTAAATAAAAAAAGACCAAACTTCCTAAAGTTATGTCTGAGTTCCCAGTAAAAACAACAATACATTTGTACAAGTGTTGAGAAAAGATGGTAAATTATCAGAGGAAGCAGCTATTAAATTGGACATTTATGTGAGCCAGAATGAAAACTGACATTCTCCTGAATAAAATGATGTATGACACTTGATCCTGACTGCTAGAATAGATTAGAAAAATAAGTACAGGGGAGTAAGGCACCCCTAAATTTGGTTTAAGGGTTAAAGGGGAAACTAGTTTGTTACTAAGTTATACTCAGTAAACGTAATACAACTTTTTTTTCTGCCACATGGCATCATTTTGTCATTGATTACATTCCACTTAGCAAGACAGTAATACAACATAAACCTTATTCATTGATGTAAAATGATGTTTCCAAAATTGTTTCAGTGGTTAACCACCATTCAAATGAGACATAAGAAGTTATTTTTAGTATAACTGATTGTTTTGACCACGGTTCACAACTCTGGGCTAACCCACAAATTAATCAGTAACGTTAAATGTGTAATGGTAATTTAGCTAGCTAGCTAGCACACCTCTGTCTGTCTGCCTTGCTCTCTCGGCACTGCAAGGCTTCAGTCGGGATGAGAGCTGACAACAGCCCCGGGGAAACGTCCACAGTCAGCCCCCAGCCAGCTAGCAACCATCCACTATCATTACAGCCCCGGCCCAGGGCCACATCCACAGTCAGCCCCCAGCCAGCTAGCAACCATCCACTATCATTACAGCCCCGGCCCAGGGCCACATCCACAGTCAGCCCCCAGCCAGCTAGCAGCCATCCACTATCATTACAGCCCCGGCCCAGGGCCACATCCACAGTCAGCCTCCAGCCAGCTAGCAGCCATCCAGTATCATTACAGCCCCGGCCCAGGGCCACATCCACAGTCAGCCCCCAGCCAGCTAGCAACCATACAGTATCATTACAGCCCCGGCCCAGGGCCACATCCACAGTCAGCCCTCAGCCAGCTAGCAAACATCCACTATCATTACAGCCCCGGCCCAGGGCCACATCCACAGTCAGCCCCCAGCCAGCTAGCAACCATCCACTATCATTACAGCCCTGGCCTGGGGACACATCCATAGTCAGCCCCCAGTTAGCTAGCAGCTATCACGGTCAGCACTTAACTCCGGTGCTAAGGATGCTAACGGCAGTTTACCGAAACGTCGGCAAACAGACCCAGGCACCCGAGTCAGAATGGCCAATCGTAACGTTACACCTCCAACGTAACCTTTGCTTTTAGCCACCTTTACAGTAAGCTAAATTTACCAGACAAAACATGGATAGGGTACCAAAAGGACTAATACTAATAGTAATTGAAAGATGTGGTAGCATTGGATCTGGACGGTCAGGTAACTCTGGGAGTTGAAGGGGTGTGTCGCGATTCTGTCTTCTCACTCCGAGATACAGGTTTGTGGAGCAGACTACTCTGTTCACACAGTTATTTACAATGAATATAATTTTTATGATGTGTCAAGGCTTGTTAAGTACAAAAAAGCTGAATAATTATTATTTACTTTAGATCTAGTCTAGCTTTGTCATACCTTCCTCCACAGCGCTGCACAGGAGGGTCTGGCTAGTCCACACAGCATTCTGGGATGAATAACGATTTAAAAATTAGCATTTCTTTTAACCGATCACAATCGTCATGGGCGCGGGTATGCACAAAAGCCACAGTGCCGCTGAAAAATAGCCTCAGGAAGGAACTTGTTTTGGTGGAACATGTTTTAGTCGTGCAACAGAAAACTCAGATTGGACAGATAGTCTAGCCAGCTGTCTGGATTTACCCTGCAGAGATCTGAGGACCAGGTAACCATGGTGCCCTAGTCTACAGTGGTGCTCAAAGGCTTTTGACTAAAGAGAACATGTTTTGGAAATTTATGAGTGGACACAATGTTTTAGTTCTTATTTACATACAGGCAGATTTTTATTACTCAGATATTATGCATCCTGACCAATTAAAATAGCCCCACATCATCACATACTCTTCACCATGCTTAGAGATAGGCATGGGATACTTATAAAATCATCTCTCAATGCAAATCAAACCAGGTATTAGTCTAACTGAAATAAAACCATGCCTATCTCTAAGCATGGTACTATTTTAATTCTAAAGGTTTATCAGGATGCATAATATCCTGAATCCAGGAAATAACTGGCCCTGACCATGTATTTTAAATAAGAACATTTATTTATTTACAATACGTTATTCATTCACAAAGAAAATTGGTGTCCCCTCACCAAAACATGATTTTTATTCCTCAACTTAAGCATGTCCACTGTACATCCTCAATGTTCCACTTCCGGGATTGCTCCAGTGCCACAGGAAATTCCAATGGATGCATGTCTTTTTGCTGATATCTGTTTCCTTCTGCTTTCTTTGTGTTGGAATTTTAAACTCCGGTGCAATTATGAGGACAATGGTTAACTGCTCCTCAGATCTCGGCATGGTAAATTGAGACAGCTAGCTATCTGTTGTTTTTATCAAAAGCCTGAATCTCTGCAATGTCAATATGACATTTCAATCATGTTGACTAATTCAACCTTTAAACGGAATAAAAAACTAAAATATAACATTATGTCAACAGATGTCAACAAATAACAGTAAAATCAAATCCATAACATCAATGCCTGTTGATATCCAACACGAATAACACTCATGTTGTCCTTGGGTTAAATTGACCTGTTTTCCTATATCAATGTTCTTTTTAACTACCCAAAATAACATGATTGATTCCACACAGAACTCTTTGGCAAGTACACATCTCTACTTTCATTAATGCCGGGGTGTCTTATTCAATTTTATAGCATTTGAAAAAAACAACTGAAGTGGTTTTGAAATAGTATTGAGTAAAAGTTGACATATTCCAGTCAGTGATTATCCATACTTTTGATTAGAACATACTTTCTAAATGTCTAAATAATTGCTAATTTCTGCTTTTCTAACTCAAACATTAGGTATAATTTCCTATAAATTAGGTTTATACCCTAAATTCCAAAAATAACTGAAAAAAGTTAATAAGTTAGTGTTACATAGTGTTAAACGTCAAAAAGTGACAAACATTGAAAAAAGCGTCAAACGTGTTGAAAAAAGGTACAAAAACGTAAGAAAAAGTTTTTTAAAACTCGGTAAAAAGCGTCAACAAAAGTGTTGATTTTCATTTTGATGGTAAGACAACACAAGGGATAAGAACTTTGAACGTACACGTTCCACCAAAACAAGTGCCTTCCCGAGACATGTTTGCGGAGGTTGCCGATTGTGATTGGTTTGAAGAAATGCCTCGAGCACATTTTTTTCTCCCATACCGGAATGGTATGTAGACTAGCCCGACGCTTCTCTGCTCCGCAGCTTGTGGATGGTCTGGCAAAACGAGACTAGCCCTGCCCTAATGTGTTTCAACTGTTCCTCAGCCCTCTTGTTCCCTGTCCCTCGAACATGTCACAATTGGCATTGCCGATAAACCACCCAGGGGCCTCTAAAGAAGGAGCTGTCTGCCGACACAGTGACTATGGTGGGGAACTGCTTCCATAGTCAGTGTCACTGAATTAGTTCCACTCTGCCACCTTTCATACAGCCAATCAAGTCAGAACAGCAGTCTCTGACACCACCCAGATGGAGGAAAGATAGCCGTTAGTGTTTGGTGATGTTTTTATATCAAACTATTTCAAATACTTTAGCTGGCCAGCTACTTACTTTAATGTCAATGCATGCACAGCACACCCTACTTAGTTTGTTAAAAGGTTAGTACTCAAGTTAGAAATGTGTGCTTCTTCCACAACATTTAACCAGACCATTAGCCAGTGTCAAGCATCTGTCAACATCCCTAGAACTAGTACTAACTGATTAGGTCTGAACTGTGAAAAGATATGCTGGCCACTGCTTTGAGGTCAGTACTTACTTTATGTAGTAGGGCACGTTGTTTGGGGAGATGCCCTGCTCGAAGGGGCTCTCTACAGATCCTGCTGAGACGGAGAAACAAGGGTCAATTATTAACAACAATTATTCAAACGGCCTGCAGGCACACACATTTTACTGCAGCATCAACATACTTTAGGTCTAAACTCATCCAGGAAATATGTATGCAGCAGTTACCAAAACATCACGTGTAATGAAAAGTTTTCTTAAAAGCAATATGCACAAAATGAAAAACAGCAGGAAAAAAAGAAATATTGCTAATTATCATACTTATTATGCCCACAAGTGTTGGCACATCAACCATTAAAGCAGACTGTGCTTTCTGGGAATTGTCAACACAGTTGGAATGCATCTCTGACCAATCGGATCGCTTGGCTGAAACTACCCGTATAAGCGCTATTGTGCCCCAAGGGTAAGGTTTGCTGCAATTAAAAACAATGTCGTGGGACAACTGTTCTCACATCATCATCACTGCTGTTTTTACTATAAACCCATTACTATCGCTTTCTCTCCATTATCAAGCTAGATGGAAAATTTATAAAACAAATGTGACACTGTGAATAATGTGTCATCCCCAAAAACATTTTACCTAATTCAATCTATGTTGTGTCACTTGGTATCATTACATTTGTTGCCATGATTTTCACCATGACTGAATATATCATTACTATTTAACCCTATTATTTGTATCTGAAGTGTTAATTTCACTTTTAGTTTCTTGCTTTTTGTTTCTTTTTCTTACAAGCCTCCCTGTGGTTCATACATTTTAATCACCGCCATGAGCGTATGCGTGATGTTGTGATTTTTTGTTATCTTTGTGTATCTGTGGTCTTTTAATTACTCTGCAGATGAGCTGTAATTAAACTAAAGATAATTGATGAGAAAAAGCAGCTAGCAGTTTGATGAGTGGCTCCAGGTGGACATCCATAAATGAGAAAAAAAACATGTTAATTTTGCAATGCAATGTTACACTATTAAATATCATTAATTCACAATGTTTAATGTTACACTTGCCTCTTGAATGTTAAGTATAGCTCTACCCCTGTCCTAGATTTGTACACGCAGCACATTTGGCAAAACAACACAAAGTACAAGAGAAACAGTGATAGCTGTTGCTTGTGGCTGCTTTATGTTCTTTTTTTGTGTGACATTCATGTCTATTAATGATGCTGTTGTTGGAGAAATAATATCCCTGCTCCTTTGAAAATGTTAAGTAATGGAGATACTCCAGCAATTCCAGCAAATAACATCCTAACTGTGACAAACACTTGCACACATTAATTGCTCATGTATTGTCCAAGCCTTGTTTGCACTGTTTGTATTTGTCTAGCCCATGCTGATGTCTCATATAAATATAAATATATATAAATATAAATGTCTCTGTCCTTACGTGGTGTAACTGTATTGTTGTTGTTTTAGTTGTCCGAATTTGTCTAGTCCATATCGATGTTGTGTACAAATGTTTGTCCCGACGTGCTGTAACCACGTTCAATGTTTTATGTTTCTGCAGAACAGGTTCCTGTTCTGCTGAAAACCAGTTTTTAAATTGAGTCAGGTCCCTTAATATTGTAATGTAATGTTCCTTTTTAACTTCCTGTATAATAAGTATGAATGAATGAATGAATGAACCACCAATAGTCTTCACCATGCCCTGCTTAGCAAATGGCCAAGCTTTTCATTAGAACACAGCACATAGTTTACAGTAATACCGATGACACATATCACTCAAAATGTGTAGTAATTTAAAAAAACAACAACCCTAAAACAATATGTCCTCAGTTTTACACAGAGCTAGACAAAAACATACGTCTAATTTCTTGCCATGTTAATTGGAGGACATGACATCTGTGGCTAGCAGATTTTATCAGCTCTAGCTAACTAGCTAATTTATAGCTAGTTAGTTATAGAGTTATGGAGTTATAACTCCATGGGTTGGATCTCTGTCTGTGTCTGTCCCTTTTAAAATAAAAATCCAGTGAAATGGTATTAAATATGCACCTGTAGACTACATGACAGCTTAATGAGCATGCTAACATGAGATCCTGATAATAAAGGTAAGTAGGTCACAATGAGTCCCATAGAAGCCATGAAATAAAGAAGATGAACATTGTTTCATTTTCACACCAGAAAGGCTTGTAGGATGAGGACTAGCTGATGTGTTTGCCAGTAATACTATCTAGGGTTGCTGAAGTGTAAAGTCAGCTAATAACAAAATATGTGCCTTCCTACATTTTCTAAATGAACCTGTAATGTTCTTTGCTAATAATAATAATAATTGGGCTAAAAGTACTACCAGATTACCAGTGTAAATAACAAGCCAGTTTGTTGGGCCCACTAATGCTTGCAGCTTTGTTAGAAATAACAAATAGTGTATAATCCATTACTTCCTCTTTGTTTTAGTGCTGGTGAAAAAACCCAACCCAACCTCTTTCATTGAATGCAACGACCAAAAGGGACTGAAACCCAAAAAGCCTCGGGTTTATTAGGTTAAGCGCTTGGTCATTTTAAAAATTACCTAAATAACTCACTAATTAAAAGGAAAATATACAAGCTGCATAAACAGATCAAAGCACCATCATAGACTCAAGTAGCAGCAGATGAGATGAAGACTTATAGGATTCATATACTCTTTCCCCCTTCACTTATTCAGCTATTCTGTTGACAGTCAAGCAATGTTACTGTGTCACATCTTTTGCTAACACGTCACTTATTGAGTGCCACTAAGTGATGCTGCCAGGAGGTGGATGACTAATTATGTCTAACATATTTTGTCTTATCTCGTTCATACACACACACACACACAACCTGAGTATCTCGTGAACTGTCAACAGTCTGATGAATGCAGGTAGGTTAGTGTGTGAGTGTACTTTACTCACCGTGCAGAAGGCCAAAGTCCCTGTGAGCGTCCGTCAGCTGCTTTAGATGTTCACTGATGGAGATCTGACGAAGAGAAGAAATTAATTTAAATGAAACCATCATATACTTAAGGAAAGAGCAGTAGAAGTACAAAAATGGGCAGATGGAGGAGAGGAAGGTGAGAGGGAGACAAAGACAAGCATGGAAGAGATAATTGAATTTGTAGTGAAGGAATTGGAGGGAATACAGCTCCTATCCATCTCCATCAGCTCTAAATGAGCTGTCTATCTAGATGGGGTTGAGATAATTGTGCTAATCAATGCAGCTCTGTAGGTAAACACGGTGAGGTAGGGCTAAGCCAAAGGGGTGCACACGCTTGTCTCCTGGCTTCCAGAGGCCGGCATTAAAATCCTATCTTTAACCTAAAACAAAGTCTGGGAAAGTCATAGAAGCACGTCTATATTCATACAGGTGTAAAGGAGAATAAGTAATGTCATAATAAAAATAAATGCTGATGGTAACAAACCTCACACAAGAACAAAATATGTTTAACAGATATCAAAAAACAACAAAGGGTAATTCATACAACTTAGGGGTGCAGAGATGGAAACTGCTTTGGATGGGAGTGCTATATAAATGCAGGCCATTCCATTGAATATAGACTGGGGTCTACTTCCATCAGCTGTGGTAAATGTGTGGCATGAGATACTATTAATCCGTATTAGTTCATGAAGTACTACATGAGTGAATTCATGTTGTTTATTAGGGCTGTCAGTGATTTAAAATATGTAATCACAATTAATCAAATGATTGGCTATAGTTAATTTGGGATAAATCACAAATTAATCGTACATTTTTTATCTCTTCTATATGTACTTTAAAAGGAATATTTTGCAAGTTTTTTTCCTATCAACATGGGAGTGGATAAATATGCTAGCTTTATGCTAATGATCCTATTAATATTAAAACATCCAAAACAATGCAAAATAGTGTCTAGAATATTCTCCAGAATAACCTAAAAGTATTGCCTGCTATACTGCATATATATATATATATATATATATATATATATATATATATATATATATATATATATATATATATCGTCATTTTAGTCTAGTTTTGGTCAGAAGTAAACTAAAAATATCTTAGTCAAGTGTTAGTCAAAACATTTTAGTCTTTTTTTTTAAATAAAGTATTTCTGAGATTATTTCTGATTAGTCAAATAGCTAGGAAACTTTCTGGACATTGGTGCAATCTCGTCATTGTTTCGTCTTAGTCATGGAAAAAAGGTTGTTGACCAACATATTTAGTCTTGTCTCGTCAAATTAACACTAATATATATTAAAGCTAGCAAAATTTGAAAGTAGCAGCCACTCAAGCCTCTCTAACCCCTCCCTCTGCCACCGACACACAGACTTGCGCAATTTTACATACTACAGACGACAATGCGGCAAAGACGCACGCGCATTGAGCTCAGGCTCGTACACAGGATTGGTTCTTTCCAAGCGGTCTGCGAGGCAGCGGGCGTCTTGACAGGATTCCAGCAGCTACAGATGACTCATCTTATTCACTCCTTTTGTAGAGCCCTTATGTTATTTATTGCTATTGGGCTGTACCAAAGACCATTTTAAACAATATATATATATATATATATATTTTTTTCATACTGGTATTATTTACCAACAACCTTTAATACAAATACAAATACACACACAACCTTAGAGGATTTAATATATAGGACAGAATGGCCTGAATGAACCAAACCCATTTTTGGCAAATATATCTCTTTCATCATTTATTACACGATTTCTGCATAAACTATGCAATTTTTTCATTCCATTAAGCCTTTCTAATATGATGTATAATTCACATAAAAAGACAGCTGTTCGTCCAGTACTAACACTTGACAGCTAGAAGCATCCTGACCATCCTTGGAGGAGCCAATGCCTCCTGACACAATGTTCAATGATCCCAGACAACACATGTAGCTCTGGCCTGTATGCAAAACTTTGGTACAAAAAAAGTGAATTATTGGAAGCTTAAAGGCCTCTCAACTTTCTTTGATAGAAGTCTTGAAGATGAGTCTGAGTTGACAGATTGGCTGACTAACCATCAAGCCTTTTATCCACAACCCAAATAAAGAAGGCCACTGATTATACTATGTCAGGGGAGTGTATGTGTGTGTGTGGGATTTATGGTATGAGATGAACAACAGATGAGGACATGGCAGTGATGACTAGTCCTTTTTTTGGGTGGTTGGGGGGGGCTTTGATGTGACATAAAACCAAACAATGAAATTACCTTTAAGTCCACCTCACCCAATCCATTTCTGCCTAAGTTGCCTTTTCCTGTATCCACGGTAACCTAATTAGAATTGTACAAATGAAAAGAACAGGATTGTTGAGGACGAATCTCAAAATTGTCCCCAAGCCAACCAGTCAGCACGCACTCACGCACACACACACACAGATTTCTGTCCATCACCCTGCCATTAAAAGGGATGCCAAAATTCCCGCTCACAATGAACCACGTACGACCAGACCTTTTCAGTTAAAAATTTAAATCCCTGCTGCCAAGATGCAACTCCATCGGTGATCATGGAAAGTGAAACTTAAAATCTTTCACTGGGGTGAATGGATTTATTCACCCACTATTAACAGATTTATTGACCCTTTTTCCACATTTTTATTTACAGCATTATATGTCGATATTTATATCATATATGTATATTAATTCTTTGCGAGAATATGTAAAATCTGACATTGAGCAACCCCAGTCTTGTTTTGCCAGACCATCCTCCATGCGATCCTTTTTCTTTGGCAAGAACATTTTACACATACAAGGAATGTGTCCTCTGCATTTAACCCATCCTAACTAATTAGGAGTGGGCAGCCATAGTCCAGGGACCATCTCCAGTTGTAACGCCAGTACCTACGTCATGAGCAATGGCAGGATTCCTAGCATGCCTTTATGGTGGGAGTAGTCCTGCATTGCCAGACCAACAGTGGCTTGACAAAATGTACATGCCCATGCTTAAGTTTACTAATAATAATAATAATAAAAATCTTTTGGAAATTGATCTTAATGCCTATTCAAAAAATTTAGGAAAGGGCTGGTAGTGTTTTGAGGCCGCGATGGCCGATCTGATAAGAGTTACACATTGCTTAGCAACAGCATCCGGCGGCATGGTGTGCAGCCGCTGCCCGGTGGTCATACTGTGCAGCCTCTGCTCATCTCGTATGGCGGGCGGCAGCAGCCTCCTATTTCAATACAAACAGGCCATGTCTGAGCTTTTCAGAAATAAAGGGGGATCAGTGAGCGGCCCCTCCTATAATGGCCTATGACGTGAAGCCATCAAACACCTCTTTTTTTCCTTGTCATGTTTGGCAGTCTATTGGTAATAATAACAGACAGTGTGTGAGTCTAATGATGAAAAGCCAAAGAAAGAAAAGGGAAATGTGGCACTGAGAAGGTCGGACTCAAAAGGAAGAAAAAGATGGAGGAGGAGGCAGCGAAATGCTCCAAAATAACAGACATGTTCCGGACAGCAACGAGTAAAGATACTACAAGTGAAATAGTATATTTATTATTTTATAATTTTTTTATAATTTATTTATTATTATATATTTATTTAAAGTATATTTTTTCTATATGTGGCTAAGCTGCTGCCTAGCAGGTTAAATATGTTATTAAAACACAATGTACTAGTTTACTAGGTAGCTAGAAATGTCTACCATTTCAAAAGTTTATTTAGATCCTGTGAAACTTTTTGTTACTCAAAATTACAAAATAAAAAGACGTATTAACAGGAAGTGTCTAAATGGTCCGCTCACAGTGAAGTCCTGCACGGATCAAGTTAGTCCGGCACGCTGCTGCGGCTCAGCGGCTAAAAAAGCGAACTAACTGCTAACAGACACCGCTGCAACCAATTAACAATACAAATTCTGTCATTATATATGTAATTTATAAGAGGTTTCTAGTATAAGTGTATTGGCCGTGCCGTGGCTGCATGTGCTTCTCCTATGATCGAACATAGAACGGTTTTTGACAAGCGTCCATCTCAGGGCGGCCAGAGCTTCTTTGCAGCTCAAGTCGGCGGTGGTGTGCATGTATGATTAGGTAGGGCAGTGGCTTTCCTTTTGTCAGTTTGGCCCCACTGTGGCATAAGTCAATGTCAATAAATGCAATTCACTTTTAAATTAAGTCTCTCCTGATTGAAATAAGATACGATAGCTTGCCCCATTATGGACTCAAAAGGTAAGCACTGTCAAATTAATTGATCAACAGCGTAATTCACCGGTCAAGGTTAATAAAAAAAAAAATTGTGTTTATAATTTGTCCCTGCTAGCGAATCCATTGAGTGATTGCAATTAGAATCATTGGTTATGACAAATAATCTGGGTACTGAAAATATGTACAGTATAATGCAGAACATAGTAGTTTCAGCCTACTATTTTCATTTGATTAAAACATGTTTTAGTATAATACACCCCTCTCCCGCTATCTGTCTACATCAACTACATATTCTCAACTACAAGACAAAGGTGCGTGTGTGTGTGTGTGTGTGTGTGTGTGTGTGTGTGTGTGTGTGTGTGTGTGTGTGTGTGTGTGTGTGTGTGTGTGTGTGTGTGCAAGCATCTGGTCAGAGAGACTGGCCGTCTGGTCTCTCGTCACCGTGGTGTCACCACTGCACCCATCTCTGCCCAGGATGCCACCGCATTAGTTGGTCTCTCTGGCAGCTAATTGGCTCTATCTGTCACCCCCTGTAATAATCAATGTCTGACTTCCAGCATGGCTGCCACTCGGTTTATTGAGACTGATGGTGGCACACTTTATGCTGCCTCTGATCACCAACTCATGGTGTGTGTATGTATTGTGTGTGTGTGTGTCTTTTTCTTTATTACAGCTTTCCCACAAAGTAACACATACACACATATGCTAACAGGTACACAATGTGTAACCTAACCTGGTTGGGGTATCATTGGACAATCCGTAATTCATTTGTATTTAAAAAACAAAAAAACAAACTAGAGTCCAGGCCTATTCCAAGCCTTGCCGGTGCAAGTCACCCCCAACGACCCACGGACCCCGCGCATGCGGAACCCAAACAATGTGTGAGCTGCAAGGGCTGTAGAAAATTTAAATTGCAAATTTCCCAATTCATTGAATTAAAGGCCAAAATGCGTCTATGTTGATTTTAGCGCCCTAATGGCAGATCTTTTCCACATATGGTACAGAGCCTCGGAGTGGCATGTCATACAATAATCTCAAGTCTTGTGTTGATATGCTAAAGTTTGTGTTTGTTTGCTAGCTTCAAAATTGTAAATGTTTGTGTTCGTAATTTGTGCATATTTTAATGTATCAAATTCTTTTGATAACTTTTGGTTATCAAAAGATAACCAAAAGTTGGTGTTGGTCGGAAATCATTGAAAAGATGAATGAAGATTAAACTCCATTCAGGGAATGCGTGAATATAAGGTTTTTAAAGGTACAAAGTACAGTATGGGAGTTATAAAACAAAACACGTTTTTCTGCTATAGGCAGAAGATGCCAATTTTTGTGTGAGAGGCCCTTGAATGGTTCTGCAAGCTAGCAACACCAACGAAAAAAATGAAATGTGATTACAACAGGGTCTCCAGCACCCCTCGTACTAGGAGCCGCGTTGATTTGCACAGCTGGGAGTCTTGGACCCCTAATAACAGATATAGTTTTTTTTCATTTCACCATAGATTTGTGACTGAATCTGGCTGCAGACAAACATAAAACAATGCAGCGGATGTTAGCGACAGCTCAGAGATCGGACGATGCATCAGAGGGTTTGTCTTTTCACTGTCATTATATAAAGTGGAGATAATGCAATGACAGCTGACTTAAATACCACATCTAGCTAAGAGACTTGACCGATCCACAAAGTTGTGGAGACTTGGAGATGCATGTATGTACAATATACTGTATGTACAGACTGCAGATACAGTGGGACTTGAAAGTTTGGGCACCCCAGGTAAAAATGTGTATTAATGTGCATGAAGAAGCCAAGAAAAGATGGAAAAATCTCCAAAAGGCATTAAATGACAGATTAGACATTTGTATAATATGTCACAAAAAGTTAGATTTTATTTCTATCATTTCCACTTTCAAACAACAAGAAAAAAATGCATCTGCAAAAGTTTGGGCACTCTGCAGAGTTTATAGCATGTACCCCCCCTTTGGAAAGTTGAGACCTGACAGTGTCATGGATGCCCAGACTCATGTGACATTGCCCCAACAATCAGCACTGTGGGTTCTTCTAAGCAGTTGTCTAGAAAACTGAAACAAAAAAATAGTTGATGCTCACAAAGCAGGAAAAGGCTATAAGAAGATAGCAAAGCGTTTTCAGATGCCTGTATTCTCTGTTTGGAATATAATTAAGAAATGGCAGTCATCAGGAACAGTGGAAGTTAAAGCAAGATCTGGAAGACCAAGAAACATATCAGACAGAGCAGCTCGCAGGATTGTGAGAAAAGCAAGTCAAAACCCACGTTTGACGGCACGATCCATCCAGAAAGACCTGGCAGACACTGGAGTTGTGGTACACCATTCCACTATAAAGAGATACTTGTACAAATATGGTCTTCATGGAAGAAAACCTCTTCTACGTCCTCACCACAAAAATTAGCATTTGAAGTTTGCAAATGAACATATAGACAAGCCTGATGCATTGTGGGAACAAGTTCTGTGGACCAATGAGGTTGAAATAGAACTTTTTGACCGGAATGACCAAAGGTATGTTGGAGAAGAAAGGGCACAGAATTTATGTCATGAAAAGAACCTCTGTCAAACTGTTAAGCATGGGGGGGAAATCAATCATGCTTTGGGGTTGTATTGCAGCCAGTGGCACAGGGAACATTTCACGAGTAGAAGGGAAAATGGATTCAATAAAATTTCAGCAAATTTTGGGCGTTAACTTGATGCCGTCTGTGAAAAAGCTGACTCTGCAGGGTGCCCAAACTTTTGCAGACGCCATTTTTTGGTTTTCTGTTATTTTGAAAGTGTAAATGATGGAAATAAAATCTGACTTTTTGTGACATATTACACGAATGTCTAATCTGTTATTTGATGCCTTTTGGAGATTTTTCCATCTTTTCTTGGCTTTTTTATGCACATTAATACAAATCTCTACCTGGGGTGCCCAAACTTTCGAGCCCCGCTGTATCTCGTGTTCACACACCTGAAAAAGGGTGTGTGTGTGTGTGTGTGTGTGTGTGTGTGTGTACCTGAAGCAGCCTCCAGCGTGTGTTGAGATCTTCAATGCGATCCAGGTTGCTAGGCGACAGCTGGATGTCGGGTGGCCCAAAAGTGGACGCCAACTGGTTCATGTGTACTACGTCATCCTTAATCGGAGCAATCTCTTCCTGGAACTCCTGCAACAAACACACCCACACATGTACAATAAATTCTCAGGTCATTTGTATTATGCTGCATTGTTTACAGTGGTAAGATGACAGATGGGAAACACAGACAGGTTCAGTAGTTTCTCATCTCAACTGCTGCAACAGATGCATCCATCATGTACACCCCACTTTTTCCTGCTTGTTTAATGCTTGTTGATGTATAGAAAACACTAACAGGCTTTAGTAGAAACATTGCTACCATTGTAACATTAATGGTTGATAGATGCAAGCTGGGATACCTGTTCTAGGTCTTCCACTTCAGCTATGATGTATGTCAATTAAGGAAAAGATGTGACTGTTACATCTGGCTTTCAAGTTGCTGCGAAACCAATTAATCATTATAATTTTTTTTTTTTTAGACCTTGGTTCATTTACTACAATTAGGAATGTCATTGAGAAGGCTAGCATACTCTTTGTTCCTCCACCAGGTTCCAGAATCTGTACCCAACGGTACCTTGTTTCAGTGGCCTATTTTCTCTTCTCTCTACTGACAAAAAATGTTTTCAGTTTATCATTTTACATATTAAAAACATATTATATTGCAGAGAGGGTGGTCTGCATGGAGTTTTGAGTTTTTCTGTGAATGGGGCGCACCCCATTCACGTAACAGCGGCAGTAAAACACTGTATGTTGCAATATGACAGTTAAACAATTTATTCATCAATAGAAAATTTATAAAAAATATAAACCATTACACTTTACAAGTTATTGAATTCATAGCATGTGGTAGGGGCTTGGTCCGGATTGACTTGGTGTCATTTATGTATGTGCGGCTGTCTGTCAATCAGATATCTTGAGAACTGTTCATCCAGCTGTATTGCTGGATACCCAGTGATGTGCCATGTCGATGTTTGGAATCGTGACACGTTTAATATTAATAATAAACTTTGAATAACAGCGTGGGCTTCAGGGCTCTGCGGGTGGACTGATTCTTTAACCTGGCTGCCTTTTGCGGTTTTAACTTTGCTGCATAGGAGCAGTGTTTGTGAAAACAAAAGTTTGGAGTATTCAGTCTTCTTGGAGACCTTGAATGGAGTCCTGTAATGGGCTCCAGTGGGAGACTCCATAGTACTGCTGGGGGACTTCAACGTGCACGTGGGCAATGATGAAGATACATGTGACTTCTGTGCTAGTCATGGATTGTCTATAACAAACACATGTTCGAACATAGGGACACTCATAAGTATACATGGTACCAGCGCACCCTAGGCCGAAGGTAATCAATTCATCTGATCTGAGGCCGTATGTTTTGGACACTCGTGTGAAGAGAGGGGCAGAGCTTTTCGTGCATCCCTGTGGAGTCTGGGGGTAATGAACCTGAGTGGACAATGTTCAAAGTTTCCATTGCTGAAGCTGCGGTGAGTAGCTGTGGTCTTAGCGGTTTTAGGTGCCCCAAGGGGCGGTAAACCACAAACACTGTGGTGGACACTGGTGGTCAGGGAAGCCGTCCAACTGAAGGAGTCTTTCTGGGATATGTTATCCCAGAGGACTCCGAAGGCAGTTGCAAAAGTAGTAGTAGTAGTAGTAGTACCAAAACAACTTGGCATAGGCAAAATGGGATAGAACTTTGATAGCATTTGCAACTCTTTTGGCCAGATGTATTGTTTTATTAAAATGAAAGGATAAGTCGCTACCTGTATTCAAACACTCCATCAACGATGTTATACACTATTTCATTCTTGAACAAATTTGTTATTTACAAAGTAATAATATTAAATTCAGTAATATCTGGCAACCTGTTCTTACGATGGTTGAACAGATGGACTCTAATGACAGAGTAGGATGTCATTAGAGATGTGGGTTGTTATGTGTCTGTTGTATGTTTAATTAAAAACAAAAATTAAATAAATAGAAATACTCATATAGTACATAGTACAAGTACCTCAAAATCGTAAATTGTTGTTCTTGAGAAACTGTTCTTAGTCACATTCCACCACTGGTCAGAATGTTGGCACATTTCAATGCAAATTCAAACATTTCAAGCCAAATAGATAGCTGTTGGCAAATGACGTGTATACTTTAGCATAGCTAACAATGTCATGGTATGTATTGCTTAGGACCAAAGTACTGTGAGTGCACTTTTGAGTGTGAAGGTGTTTTTTATAAGCGGTTCTTGAGAACGCTGCAAGCAATCAACCTATTCCAAACAGGCACATTTTCAAGAGGCACTAGTTCCTTTAATTGTAAAAAACATGCAATACCACTGAGATAAAGAAAATGTCAGCAGTCTTCATCAACCATGATCTAATTGGCTTAGAGTAAATATACCAAGTGGTAAAAACTATAGTGACAATAATATAGTATTTTGATTTTGATAGACGTTCTGCTGAATTTAAAGTGAGCGTCACTCATTCAGACCTTGACTCTGTCGATATGCTCTGGCAGGGAGTTGATCAGCAGGTCACCAACGGGTTCCCACGCCTCCTTTACCATCTCGGCTTGCCTCAGCTGTCCGTCCACAAGGTCCTCCGCCTCCTGGAGCTCCATAAGCCGATCCAGAGCCAGTTCCAAACTCCTCTGCCAGTCGTCCGAGTCGGCATTGAGCCTATCCCACTTGGTCACCACGTCATCTGCTTCTTTGCGTAAGACTCGCCCAATGTTCTGGGCACGCTCCTCTGGGCTGATATCTGAGGGGTGTGCAAATGAGATGTCTTGAAAAATCTTTGTTTTAAGCTCTAAAAAAAAACATCTGGTGACAATAAAAGCAGCTAATTGTACCCACACAGGTAGTGTTCATTTTGTCACCTATTTTTAATTTAGTCTTGTGCCAAATGTCCTTGTTAGTTTAAGTCATTCACATATGTTGTGTTTTGTTAGTCAGGTTTTAGTCAACTAAAAGGCTCGTCATTTTAGTCTAGTTTTAGTCAAAAGAGAACTTGGGTATCTTAGTCAAGTTTTAGTCAAAACAGTTTAGTCTTTTTTTTATAATTTTTTCTGAGATTATTTCTGATTTCTACTATTTCAGTCAAATAGTATTTCATACATCTCAAATATTGGTTAAATGTCATAATTACCTGACAATATACAGTTGTTCCTTCTTCCTTCATGCAAATACTATTGTACACAGACACATTAGATTAGCGCCAGGGCTCCTGGGCTCTACAGCACCTTGTCTAGTTGCCAGCAGTTGCATAGCCCACAATTCTCCGGCCGCTCTGCAAGCTGTTGAGTGGCTTTGCCAGCAGGCTGAAAGCCTGTCTCCTTCCCTTGCCCGGGGCTACATGCTGTAGTGGCTACTGCAGCAGGCTGAACCAGGCTTTCTCCCTCCCTTCCTCTCTCCCTTCCTCCCTTCCTCCCTTCCTCCCCTTGCCTCCGCCCTGTAGTGGCTTCTGCAGCAGGCTGAACCAAGCTTCCTCCCTCCCCCGCCTGGGCCACATTGCTACCTTCCCCACATGATGAAAAAGTCAAGACGATTGTAGACAAAAATGAAGAGAACTTTTATCTTAGTTTTTATTTTATGCAAAACATTTTAGTCTCATCTTTTTTGTCAACAATAATGCATGTTAATTTAGTCTCAGTCAGCGTTTTTGGACATTGGTGCAGTCTCGTCATCGTCTCGTCTTAATCATGGAAAAAAAGTTCGTTGACGAACATATTTAGTCTCGTCTCGTCTGACAAAATCCCTTAGTTCTCTACCCCTATTTACATCTAATATTTAAAGAATGCCTGTGGAAAATGTCTTCATCAGGGGTTGATGCATGGACTGTATAAGTACAGCCAAAACATCTTGATTGCCCCGTGGTGGCTGGCTGCAGAATACGTCATAAATCCCATCCCCTCCATGTAGAAGTGAATGAGATATAGACCAAACAAAATCATACACATTTTTCCCCAAAGATGGTTTCTGTCTTTTTATGTAGTTTGCATCACTTATCGCTATATTACTATAAACTGAACTGCTTGATAAGATGAACTAGTCTCTTTTTTTCTCTTTACCAAAATGTCTTCACTTGTGCAAAGTTTCAACTCTGGTTAAGACGTGGATATGAGTTTAAAAACCTGTTACCTCTTTTAAAGCAACCAAAAGCACAAGCATTAGCTGTATGAAAATAAAGACCACTTATATGTCAAACCACTCAGGCTGATTTTAAACCAAGCAAAATGTCAAATACTCGCCAGCACTGTGTCAATTCAGCTTTTTAGACATCCGCAACTGCTGCTGATTTGAAGGTCAAATCGCAGGGACAGAATGTCTTTCTAAGAGGCAGTAAGTGCTCGTTTCCCTTGTGCGGCAGTGGTTAGCAGCTGGAGTTCACCCTTTCTTTCTGTGTTCTCCGAATGTGTTTAAGTTGGCAGTTGAATGGGTTTAATGGGCCACAGTTAAAGTTCAGCTGTTTTTTAGAGAGTTGGTAACCATGCTGCTGCCATGGTGTAGAAAGTGCTGCAGGAAAGCGTGCATTAACCCCAATGTGTGGTTGTTACCAGGCTGTAACCATGGGCCAACGTTCACTGCGTGAGCATTAGGTCCGTGCAGGAGACAGGTCTATGAAATTGAAATATGTGCCTTTTATGTAGTGTTAAAGCTGCTCTAGTAGAAAAGGTCCCTAATTAAAAGGGTAACTATGGCACTTTTCAACCCTATGTTTCCACGCATTTGTGTCTAAGTGAACAATGTGAACAAAAATCTTTAAAATTGGTCCAATATTGAGCGAGAACACTTTCACCAAGGGCCAACAATCATGGTCTGCAGTGAGCATTTTAGTGGGGATGACTACTGCCAGGCAAAGAGAAGCAGACAGCAGATGTAAGCAAATGCTATTAGCTAAAGTGACTCTGTTGATCTGGTATCAATAAGTTACAAACAAAAGCATGGATAACGGCCACTTATCTATTTTCCCATGTATTGAGACATCTCTACTAACAAACTGAGCCTGTCAATGGCAAAAACAAGCACTTTAGTTGACGTACATTGACAGTGTGAATTTTCCTTATAGGTTTCCATTGCAGCCCAGTTTGCAGCTGCCGGTTAAAGTGTTCTTGCTCAATACTAGACTAATTTCAAAGATGTTTGTTCGCATTAGTCACTTACACACAAACGCATGGGAAAATAGGGTCCAGGTTGAAAATGCTGCAAAAGAGCTAATGTTGCTTACAACGCTAACATTCTTAGTCCAGACATCAACCCCTGTAAGAAAAATGGAGGGCCATTATGCAGAATTGTCAGAAATTATTACATTTTTGGAAGCGTATGTGTTACCTCTCTGCTCAGGTGATGGTGTGTCTCGGGGCAGCACAGATAGAAAGACTCCCACATCGTCCAGAGCCTTTGTCACAACTGGCTCTTTAGCTCTCAAGTCCCTCTTGAAGCACTTTGAGAACACACACAAATACATGTACACACAACTTACTTTATTTGCATTTTATCTGTGTCACTAACTAGAAAAAAAAAAAAAAAAGGTTTGTGACATGTTAGATACTGATATTTTAATGACTGTTTTGCCTTCATTGAAATTAGGTACATTTAGTGGATATTATGGGGCATTTCAATTTGGGTCCCAAAATACGATGTTGAGCCCCTGCTGCAGAGACACATAAAACATACTGTGTATGGTTAGAAAATGCACAAACACTGCTGCCGTCCTTCGATTTAAGTGTCTGTGTGTCTGAGTGTATCTTTGAACTAAAACACGACTATTTTTTTTATGAAATGCTTTGACTAAAAGCCTTTTTCTAATGCAAATCTGTAATTACTCCCCATTTTGCAGACTTGTAATTTTATACATGAAATACACAAATTTTCAATCAAGTCATCTTACTTTTTTGTATAAAATGGGGTTTTCATTTAACCATTTACAACTATACTTTGCATTTAATCTGAGCCTTTGATTTGCAAAATGTTAGCCAGAAAGACACAAATGTAACTTCCTTGAACGTAAATGGCCACTTTTGCGATGAAACCACAAAACATTTTATTATGAAAGTATCAAACAGACTAATTTCATTGGTTGTAAGTTCATGTGATCTTACGTTGTGCTTTGCTCTTCTTGGTAATAGTTTGGTTAATTGTGAAAGGACAGCCAATCAAGTGTCGTAGTAGACCCGTGGTCTGAAGACAACATGCTTTAATTACACTGCTGACCAGTAACTAGAAGCCAGATTTGACTTTCTTTTTTTTTTAAATGACTCATTTTGGTAGAGATAATGTTCAGTTACTAATAATTAAAAACATCTACTTGTATCCACTTGTAGAACAAAAAGCAAGTACACATGCCAGAATCATAGTCCAGAATCAGCATCAGAATGTCATTTTACAAAAATGCTATGGAAAAAATGACAAGCAGTGTTTCTGTCTGTGTCCCACATAGTGTGTGTGTTTCCTCCTACTCGGTGTGTGTCCAGTTGTGTCTGCACGGCGGGACGTCCCCCCCTACAGGGGGCTCCTTTTCAAGCTGCTGACTTTTGAGTCTCAGCCAGTTCAACAGTTCCTGCAGCGACATATGGAGCCTCTTCCACGAGGCCATCTCTGAGTCCAGGTGGGCCCTTGAAACAAAAAACACGTTTTTTTGTTTTGTGTGCTTTCTATAAACATCATGATTTTGGTGCAACATCGCTGACTCATTGAGGTTGAGCAGGTTCAAGTGGTTCAAACAGGTTGAGCACAAGGCTACAGCCCGGACCACAACCTGCACATGTGTTTGGTCCCTTGTCTTGTGTCTGTCTGTGTGTGTGTCTGTTTATGTGTGTGTTTTTGTGTGTCTGTTTCTGTGTTGTTTTGCCTCCCTCCCTCCCAGCTTTCCTCTCTGTGGTTTTTGGCTCTGCTACACGTTCCAATGTCTCAGTGTATTGTTTGTAATTTTTTGTATTTGTTGATAATTTCTGAATATAAAACCTCACCTCATACTAAGGGTCTTGTTGCGCAGGTCGTTCCAGCGGTGGCTCATGTTGTCCAAGCGTCTCTGGAGCAGGGAACCGTCCTCTGAGTCCCCCAGTGAGGTCACAATTCTCTGCCCATTGTCATCTAGAGAATGATACAGCTCTGTGTGGCCGTCAATCTCTGCCTGGAGGTCCTGGTAATATGCACACACACACACACACACACACACACACACACACACACACACACACACACACACACACACACACACACACACACACACACACACACAGTAAGAGTAAGTGGGAAAAAGCAAGAGCAGTGAATTCTGTTGGAGCACACACTTCATTTTCATGGTAATATCAGCCATCTTTCAGGAATTTAATGGGATCAGGATCTGAGAGATTGACTACTCTCAAGAGCAGCAACCACCAGGATTGAGCCATAATGCAGAGCATGATGTCCAACTATGTCCGTTTTTCACAACAGTTTTTGAGACTATTACTCATAATGTTCCTGATAACCCCCCAACTTCCACCGGACGCGTAATGGCTGCGGATCCGCTCTGGAACAGCGGTGGAGTCATTAGGTTTCCATTAAAGTCAATGTGTGTATTTCCACGGACTGCGGAACGGCCCGTTCCAGCTCCGGTGATCCCCAGCCCTCCGGAACAGATATGCAGAGCTGCTATTGTTGCCGGACACCGGAGAGCTCTGCAGCAATCAGCACATGACAGTTAGTGCGGGACAGAAAGTCGAGCACAGAAACAAAATAAAACATCCGGTTCATTTTCAAAATAAAATAGACCGTGCTCACGGCAGATCATATTTCCCTGCACTACACCTTGAAAACACAGCACAGAGTTGTTTCCTCTCTACTCCTCTGGATGGAAACAAACTGTTGTTGCTTTTGTGGTTCTATCTACATGAATTTGCGAGATCTCATCGGTCCTCCGCAGCCGTTCCGCAACAAATCTGGACCTGGTGGGTATTGACCGACGGTGGAGCATGGAGCCGATCCGCAGCCGTTACGCATCCAGTGGAAATTGGGGATAAGACCCTTGAAGGGAACAAAGTACTTTACAAGAAAATCTTTGTAAAGTGAAAATGTGTGTATAATGCCTTTAAAATGGCAGGCTTTCTTACTGTAAGTAAAATAACAAGTCGTACTTAACTGAACCAATTTCCACATCTTAGGGAATTATTTTAATATACACATAACTTTTACCTAGGTATTTTAATTTTTGTAACACTAACAGTGACATATGTATTATCATAAATCTTCACACACTCTACAAAAGTACATGTGTAGTAAGTTGATGTAATTTTCTTTGAAATGATATAAAGGCTTCATAAACTGTAATATAAATGAAAATTTAATAAATAATGATAACGAAGCAGTCATTTTGGGGGTGTTTCTGAAGAATGAAAGGAGAAATATGTACTATATTTACTGTATAAAATCATTAAATAAACATGATTTGTTCTATAGGACATTTAATTACTTCTCCGACAATAATGCTAAAGCAAGTATCTTCTACTTTTTCTACTATTTCCATTCTGGTCTTGAATGTCTGTTTTTGTTTTGGTCTGCGTGTTGTTGTCCGCTGCCCATTTTGACACCTCGGCGTGTTGCCAGATATGAAACACAAACACAGCATGCTGCAGCCATGGAAGCAGCAACCAAATGAACGGGATCAACAGAAATAGTTTCTACCTGACCTAAAAAACCTCAACATCTTTCTAAACAGTTGCATTATCAGAGACATGGTAAACATTGATAAATATTGAAGATGCAGTTGGAAGACGGAGACAGCTTAGAGCCCAAAAGGACTTTAAGACAGATGCTGAGCTGGCTACTTTCCTGGTGAAAAAGCAAGCATTTAGCTTAACTAATTCATCACGGCTACTAGTAGGGATGGGCATTTTCAGTAATTTCAACATTCGGGTACTCACATCAAATTATTATAGAGTAAGTTACTCGCAAAGAAATTGAGACACACAGCCAGTGAAGTGATCCTGACTGGTGGTGGCTAATGCCATAATGCTAACACACGCTAACTGCTAACGTTACCGGAGGAGCGGGCGGGCCATGGCTGTTTACAATTTCGGCAACAGCCATATGACAGAAACTGTAAGTTTGACTTTGTCATAATGGAAACATGTAATTTAAGTTTGGCAAAACCACCGTCGTGAGACGTTGGGTTCAGTGTTCTCAACCTGGGGAGGAGGGGCCGGGCGGGGGGAGACAACTCGGCCCAATTTTCTGAATTTGGACCGCAGTTCCCATTTTAAAAGGTAGCTATCAGTATTATGTATTGCTCCTTTAAAGATGCTGGACGAGGAATCCCCACAACATGGCAACCCTAAGTTCCAACTTGTTCTTATATATATATATATATATATAACTCCCTATAAAGCATCAGTAAATAAGTTAATAAGCACATCACTAAAGTCATTACAGGTTGTAAATAATGGGTGCCTTTTTGTCTCGTTGGGGTCACACTTCAGATGTCTAAAAGTTGTCAGCAGTTCCCCAAAGAGACATTTCCCCTCTAAGCGTCTCACATGATGTCTGTTTGAGGCCCAAATTTGAACTTTAACCCTACTAGCCTTCATGACTTCTCTTTGCGACCTGTTGTATCAGGGGGCATTTAATTATTTCCTTTATATGCTAAAAGTGGACTAAAGCCATAAAAGCTGTCCTTAAAGACAACACATTCTGTTAATGAATTGAATTGATTACACAACAAAGTTTTAAGATTAATTCAATAACATGAAATTTAATTGCAAGCAGCGATGAACGGGCCCTTGCACTGTGCGCACGTTGGATTTTCTGGTGGATCCCAGTCAATATGGCCCTGCATGTAACTTCCTTTTGTCAGTAGGGGGTGCTATGGTTATAACTTAATATTGATATGTACATGTCTTCAGGCCAGGGCCCTTATAAAGCCTGTAGAAGGAGTTTGTTAAAGTAGCCTGCAATCAGAGAGAGAGACTCTTTTGTAAGTATGGACATCAATCTCAAACGTCTAGGTCAAGCCCACTGCAGGGGCTACTACTTTGAAGTTTTGTAGGGGGCGCTATTGAGCCAATTTACCATGATCAAGCCTGAGGCCCATGTTATTCACATCAGACCTGGACTAACATGCATAAAAAATTTGGGGCAGATCGGACAATGTAGGTTTGAGTTACAACAACTTTCTCTTTCATGACATCGAAGTTTGCCGTGCCGTCACAGCAACACCTTCAGATGAAAAATCACAATCAAGTTGAAGCATCATCAAGTTCTTAAGGCTTTCCTGAACATGTCTGAAGTAGATCTGGTAAACCCATTAAGTAGAGGACATCAAAGTGTAACGATTAACCCTTGTATTGTCTTCACTTTCGGGACCCTCTCGTATCCCTCGGGTCAAATTGACCAGTGACTTATTTGGGGTTTTAAAAACTATTCTGAAATAAAATTTTACTTCGTAAGATATTAACGAATATTGTCTTTATCTCAATTTAAAACAATTGAGATAACATACTGTATATGTTTAGGGGATGCAATCAGTCTCTACTAGCACACAATTAAAAATGGAAGTGTGATTCGTTTTTTGTCATAAGGTTATAATTCATGTTAAAAATCCACCATGTGATTATTCTTATCTTGGAAAAAACATAAGTGGTCATATCAAGAATAATTTTTAATGTTTATCACAGAAAATAAGGTTGATTTTCAGGTAGAAAAAAATATATTTGTACTATTTTTCTTCTTGTAAAAACTTGAAATGGGTCAATTTGACCCAAATACCATACAAGGGTTAAGGGTGCTCCGATTGATCGGTCACCGATCGTTATCGGCCGATAAAGGCTTTAAATAGTTTGATCGGTGGTCTCCTTAAAGGCCGATCAGATGGGCCGATGAGATGCACCACTCGTGAGAAAAGAAATGGCGGACTCTCTTCATTCACCGGTCTGGCAGTTGTACAAGGTGTCTGAAAAAGACAACACATTAGCGATTTGCAACGTGTGCGCCAAGGAAATTCCAAAGTTAGTTAGCGCTACGGCAGAGAGAGAGAGAGAGAGAGAGACCGTGTTTGCACTTGTTGACACCCTAATGAAGGACATCACATCAATCGGCTTCACAAGTGACATTTGGAGTCCAGATGTACGTCCCATGTCCATGTTGAGCCTAACTGCGCAATTTATTAATCAAAACTTTGAATTAAAAGAGTTGTGCTTCATTCTCAAGAATTTTTGGCGTCACACTCCGCGGAGGCTCTTGCTGCCGCATTCAGCGACATGTTTCGCGCATGGGGAATCCCGAAGGAAAAAGTACACGTTATTCTAACGGATAATGCCAAGAACCTGGTAAAGGGATGAGGGATGCAGTTCTACCCAGCCTGCCGTGCATGGCTCATACACACAGCAGCCTGCCGTGCATGGCTCATACACTGCAGCTTGCCGTTGCCGACAGAGTTTTATCACAACGCAGCATCGCTGATATAACTGCCTGTGGAAGACGCATCGTCGGTCATTTCAAACATTCACAGCTTGCCTACTCTCGACTTCAAAATATTCTGAAGCAACTTGGCCAGCCTATTAACAGGCTACAACAGGGTGTATCCACCAGGTGGAACAGTACCGTTAATATAAAAACTTCGAAAGCCACGTTGTTGGAAGCGGTCCAGAACAGATTCAGTGACATTCAGTCGAAGCGCCTGTACAATCGCAATCCGAGGTTAGAACTTCAGTCGCACATTCTCTCTCTCTCTCTCTCTCTCTCTCTCTCTCTCTCTCTCTCTCTCTCTCCAGTTGTGTTGCTGTCAGAGAATGAAACTATATTTAAATAATGTAAATGTTAATTGAATATATTGAATTCTCTGAGCTCTAAGCTGTTTAAGATGTTTCTAACAGGATTCAGAATGTTGAACGTTTCCTGTCAATAAAAGTAAACAGTTGACAATTCACAATACATTATCTTCTGTTCATTTTAATACATATACATTGTTAAGACTATTAAAATTTTGTATATGACAGGGTAAATAGAAGGCTTCAAATAGACCCAGTGATCGGTGACCGGTGATCGGTATTAATCAATACTGCTTTCAGCAATCGGTGATCGGCCCCAAAAATCTTGATCGGAGCACCCGTAGTAACGATTGTAACTTCCTGTTGCCAGTAGGGGGCACTATGATTATATCTCAATATTGACATGTAAATGTCTTTAAGCCAGGACCTTTATACAGCCTGAGCAGTAGATGGGACAGTGTAGGTCTAGTTACTAACCATTTTCTGTTTCATGCCGAAAAATGAAAAATCAACACCATGCCCTGCCCCTTGTGTGCCGTTTGGTAAAAAGCATAGCAATTTAGTTTTGCTAAGGTCTTTAGCTCATACTCACCAATTTTGAAGTCAATCAGGTAAATTCTGTAAAAGTTCATGAAAGTATAACCCATCAAAATGGTCAAAATCGTCTATAATTTGAAAAATAATTTCAATATAACTGATCTCCTGTTGGGTTTAGCTGGTGGCTCCAAGAGGCTTTTTGTAAGTCTGAATATGATAGATAGATAGATAGATAGATAGATAGATAGATAGATAGATAGATAGATAGATAGATAGATAGATAGATAGATAGATAGATAGATAGATAGAACCTTCATGCCATTATACAAGTGCATAAATACATATGCCTACCAAATTTCATACCTCTGTGTTAAAGTTAAGGAGGGGCTTCAACTTTAAAAACTAATAGGGGGTGCTATCGAGCCAATTTGCCAAGTCTGAGACCCATATCAGATCGCAATTTTTGAACATGCATGCCAATTGCCGTGCGTTATTTAGTCGCCCAGGCACCTCAAAACTGCGCTCAAACGCATAGAATAACAATAATCAGAATTAAGGAAAAAACATTTAAATTTCAATAGGGCCTTGTCGGAGCCCAGGCTCTAATGAAAGAAGAAAAAGAGAAGAAACACTTGAATTTCAATAGGACCTTCCCTACAGACATTGGTGGTGCTCAGGCCCTAATAATACTACCTGAAAATGTGTCATTGCAACAAAGAATAGGACATAGACAAGAATAGAACAGATAGAAATCACTGAAGACAGGGGACGTGGAGTGGACAATAAGAGGGGCTAATGTATTAAATGTAGTTCTAGAAAGTTTTTCCTTTGATCCAAATGTACCTTGATCTATTTGAATCAATCCCAGTCCTACAGTATACCTTCATATGAGCTTAAACTCTCTTAAATACTCAATAATTTGCTCAATTTTATACATCAAAAAAAGTTTTTGTAATAAGATGACACATTCTTTCAAAAATGAAATACCTGAATTCAGGACTACAATGCTTATTTGCAAAAGAACCTTCCCAACCTGAACGTGGTAGACCTTCCTGCGCAGCATCCTCAAAAATTTACTTTGGAATCCCAAAACTAGACGTCAAAAAGAATCAGAATAAAAAGAAGACACGTCATCTTCTGCTTCTTCTAGTCCCTCAAGATCAGCTCCCAATGTGACTTCATAAGAATGCCCTCTGTTAAAATGTGTGTGTGAGACAAAGAGACATTTTCAGATAAAGAGGAAGGGAGGAAGAGTTAGTTAGCCATAAAAGGGAGACAGAGTTGGAGGGTGTGAGTCAGAGGGAGTTTGAACAGCAGATGGGGTGAGAAAGAGGGAGAAGGAGGAGAGTGGCAGATACTTTAAAGGATGCATACAACGAGGAGTGTGCTAATTTTCCAATTAAACGCTATCTCCGTGCAGTGCTGCCTGAATGCTACACTGGGTTGCTGTGCGCCAACATAATTGGACACAGAAGACTATCTCAACTCTGCATACAGTGCTGTTGTTGTTCTGACAGAGCTGTCTGTGTGTGTGTGTGTGTGTGTGTGTGCGTGTGTGTGAAAAGTAAGTGTATATCTGAAAATTCATTTCCTATATGCTGCATGTGTGCTTGGGTGTGTTACAGTATGTACGTTGTGTGTGTGTGTATGCAGTATATCATGCACATGCCAGCAGAAACTGTGTGTGGGTGCAGGGTGAGGGCGAAGGGTGGAAATATGTTCTCTCGCAGAACAGAGCCTTCCCTTCAACACCCACAATGCAGCAGGGGTATTTTGCATTTGTCTGCCAGGCACCGACTGGCCAATGAGATCTCTCTATGCTGCCATGTCAGCATTCCTGTCATACCAGCCAGGGCAGAGAGACAAGGAAGAGAGTCCTAAAGTCACAAACTGGAAATGTACTGGATGTCTGATAGATCTCATATGATAAAATGTTGCCATCATTAACATTTTCTCGATCACTTCTGTGGGCAGAAATATGACATACTACTTCTGTTGGTAAAGTTTGAGTTTCTGTAGGTGATGCTGTTTTCTTTGTTTGTTCAATATCAGTGTTGATCTACCAAATTCTTCTACTTCTGTTCCAAATGAATCATTATTACTGCAGCCACAAACATAAAATGGATCCCTTGCTTTGATAAAAATATACATATCAAAGCAAATACATAACATCTGGTAAAAACTGTCTGTTCTAAAAGCTGTCATGAATAGGTCATGAGGTTGAACGGCAATAGCATTAAAAGAGTGGTAAACAAATGCTGTTATACACTTTTAATTAATCTCTCGTAAAATTGGTCAACACAATATATGATATAGATAGCGCTGTCTAGTCAGTGTAACTATACTATTTACAGGGAGAAATCGTATGCTGTCCTTTGGAAAATCGTTCCCATTGCGCCTTCCAGCAAAAGGTCAATGATTCCAAATAAGAAATAGATTCCCAGTGTGTTTCAATGTAGCTGTTGCATGTACTGAATTCAGTGTGTTGATTATGTATGTTTCAATTAGCAAGCTGTCTGTGAAGGTCTTAGCCTGGAAACATTTGAACAAAAAATGTATATCTTTAATGACAATTGTCAAAATCATCCATATTTGCACATTAATGTGAATATGGCCGACGTCCTTTTGGGTTTAGGGTATGGCTCTAAGAGGCTTTTTTGTAAGTCTGGCCATGATTCCATGCCAACAATATCTACATGAAACACAATGCAGAATCTACTTCTGTGAAAATTTGCTCATTAGCGCCCATTTCATGTAGATAAAAAAAAAAAACGTTTTTATAAATTAAAATGAATTATCTACATGAAACGCAATGCAGAATCTACTTCTGTGAAAATTATGTATGGGCGCTATTGAGCAACTTTACCATAAACAAGCCTGAAACCCATGCAAATGTATTCAGGCCTCGACTGTCATTGTGTATTAGGGGTTTGGGGCAGATTGCACAATGTACACTTAGCTATGCCCACACCATATGATAAAAACAAAAAAGCTTCACAATTTAGCTTTGCTAAGGTCTTTAGATTATACTGACCAATTTTAAAGTCAATCAAGTTTAATCTGTAGGAGTAGTTAGTTAGTTAAAGCACAAAAATGGTCAAAACCGTCCAAAAATTGATATTCTTTTTAAAATGCCAAACTTCGGGTTTAGGGGGTGGCTCTAGGAGGCTTTATTATAAGTTTGAACATGATACATATGCATACCGAATCTCATACGTCTAGGCTACTTCGTTGAAATGTTGTAGGTGGCGCTTTTGATCCAATTTACCATAATAAAACCTGAGACCTATGTGGATCACTTCAGGCTTAGACTAACATCTAACTAGCATAGAGATTTGGGACAGATCAGACAATGTACGTTCGAGTTACAACAACTTTTTCTGTTATTATGTAACATTGAAGTTCAAACACATTACTGTTTCATCAAAAAATATAATCATTATCAAGGTCTTAAGGCTTTCCTGAACATTTTTGAGGTGGATCTGGTGATGCGGGCAGTTAAAGGACATTAAAGTTTAACAACTGTAACTTCCTGTTGCCACTAGAGGGTGCTATGACTATAACTTTTTATTGATATGTACATGTCTTTATTCAGGACCCATATAAAGCTTGAGCTGTATGGGGTACAATGTTCAGACTAGTTACAAACCAGTTCCTGTTTAGCAAGAAAACATCAAAATTTACCGCCCTACTACCGTCACATCATACAATAAAAAATAAAATACTTAATTTAACTTTGCAAAGGTCTTCAGATTGTACTGACAAATTCATTTTTGTAGGGGTACAACCCCTAAAAATCCTCCAAAATGTTTACATTTATTTCAATATAGCGGAACCCCTGTTGGGTTTAGGAGGTGGCTCCTGCAGTCTTTTTTGTATGTCTAGATATGATACATATGCCTCCCAAATTGCATACCACTACCAAAAAGTTAAAGAATTTAAGCTTTAACTTTTATAACTGGTAGGGGCCCTATCGAGCCAATTTCACCGTGCCAAGGGACCCATATCAGATCACAATTTTCACCAAGTTTGACATGCGTACTAATTTTTGTGCATTTTTGGATAGCCTAAGCATCTCAAAATGTGGTCAAAGACTAATAAAAATAGTCATAAAAAAATCCTTTGGAATACAATAGGGCCTTTGGCCGAGCACCTAATAACAAGAAGAAGAAACATTAGAATTTCAATCGCCCCGGACAATGTTGGTGCTCAGGCCCTAATACATTTGTCATAAAACAATATATAACCAGGTCATTCAGATACTTAAAATCTTAAAAAGTGTGACCTCAAAATTCCTCAGTGGGTGGGGCTCTGCACCCACTCCTGTGGAACAGGAATATATTACAGTGTGTCCTACCTTCCACTGTGCCAGCAGGTTCCTGGCTGCCTCCGGCTGCTCCGCCATTTTATCCTTGTTGGTTGCATCTATTAAAACATTGCAGGTCGTCTCAGCCTCCGTCAGCCAGTTGAGGAACTTCTCCAGGTCAAGGTAGAACTGCTGCAGTAGCTTCAGAGCTGCCTCCAGAGCCGCCTCTCTGTCCGAAACACTGGAGAGACACATGACACACATGACAAAATTCCACCAAATCAGATTAAATCCTCAATTAAATTACATTTGCAGACTATTCCAAGTGGCTGGATCAAAAACACAAAGTAAATAAGTTTGCAAAAATATGATTGTTTTCCCAGAATTGCTTTATTAATAAAGATACACCAGTAGAGTAAATTTTCTGAATTCAGAAATTCAGAAAATGTGGAGACACCATGCTTTGGAAGCATTCATGTAAAAAAAAAAGAAATCACATAAAAGAGAACCAGTAAAAAGTTCTCCCAGCTTTAATAGAGAAACAGGATTTTTATATGAAAGAAAAACCTAACTTTAGTCCCAGTTTCTTCACAAGGTTTTCAAAATGTTGCTTACAGTTATAATCCTAATTTTTTTTTGTTTTTATATTAAACCCCATTTTTAAAGCTGAGACTGCTAGAATTCATCATCAGATATTCCTCATGTTGTCCTTGGGTCAAATTGACCCGTTTTTAGTTCTCACAACAAATGGGCCGTCGAAATAAGTGCTTAAAATGTCAACATTAAAAATATCAAAAAACATTGGAAAAAACACCAAAAACATAAAAAGCACCCACAACATTGAAAAAGTGACAAAATGCGGAAAAAAGTGATAATAACAAGTGATCAAAACTTTTTTTCATGGTTGGTGGGAAAACAACATAAGGGTTACATCATCTGTGTAACAAAGAATATATACAGTACATTAAGGTAATTTTAACCCACTCACTTTCACACAGAGTCCAACATCCATATAATACAACCTGTGCTTCAACAGAGAATGATCAACAGTAAGCTTCCTTTCTTATTTCATCAGGAATGGGAATTGCTCACACCATATCGACTGCATCTAGGATTAGTCTTTCTGTCTTGTGTTCAAACAACTTGTATAATATTGTTTATATACATCTAGTGTGTGTGTGTCATTACCGCCTGTTGATGTGTGTCCAGGTCGCCACCATGTTGTCATTGACCTGGGTGACCTTGTGTGTGTCGTCTTTGGCATACAGCGTTAGGAGTTTGTCAGCCAGTGCGTTGGTTTCATCCACCTGACCCTGCCACTGCTCCAGCTCCTTCACAAACAGCTGAGGAAAGATAAGTGTGAAGAAGGAAAGGAGAAAAAAAGAAATAAAATGTGATGATTCACTCTCACCATTTAAATGTCTTTTGAGCCACCCCCAGTACAAGTAATATCATATTTCTTAAATGCTAGGGGGAAAATGGGGTGTGCATCTTAATTATGAGAACATATTATGCTAATCGTTTTAAGACAGTTATGCAGTCAGTGACCTGATGTCCAGCCCAACCTTCAGTTCGGAGTTTTGTTTCTTCAATGCTTCCACCGTGTATGTGATTTCCTGCCAGGACTCCAACCTCTCACTGGCCCGTTTGATGAGGGGATCCACTCCCTTCTTGGCATTCAGCCAATCAGTAGAGTCCTGCAGCATATTGTGGAGCTGCTTTGTCCTATCGGAGAGTTTGGTCTGAGAGTCTTCCCAGTGAGTCTGAAGCCTGTCAACTATAATGACAGAAAGAAAGAACAGCAAAGTTTGTTCTGCTGTTTTAATATAATGTTCAAGGTACTTCTTTGCTGTTTTTTTTGTTAGATTTTTTAATGTAGCATGCATCTCTTAGCTGCCATGTCGTTTTTAATTGCGTGTGTACACCTACCCTTACCAGTGGTGAATCTTGTAACATGTAAAAAGCCCACTCAAAATGTCAAAATATAAAATTGGACACTAATAGAAGGAAATAAGAACGACAAGGTTTCTTTTCAGCACTGTAGCCAGGCTGACAGAGAGTCACAGCTCTATTGAGCCATCTCTTCATATAGCTCAGAGTAGTGATGCCTTAATGAGCTTCTTTAATGATAAAATTCTAACAATTAGAGATAAAACTCATCACCTCTTGCCCTCAGCTTTTAAGGGTTCACCTTTAAACGCAGGAGCGCTAGAAAGAATGACAAGACCTGACATATACTTAGACTTTTATCCTATTGACCTTCAACAATTAATGTTAAAGGTGTCTTAGACCCGTCCCAACAAGACTGCTTAAAGAAGCGTTACCCGTGGTTAACACTTCAATATTAGATATTATCAATATGTCTTTATTAACAGGTTATGTACCACAGTCATTTAAAGTAGCTGTGATAAAACCTCTGGATCCTGAGGTCTTAGTCAACTATAGACTTAAATCTAATCTTCCCTTTCTGACCAAGATCCTTGAGAAGGTAGTTGTTAACTAGTTACTGTATGTGACTTTCTACAAAGGAATATTTTATTTGGGGACTTTCAGACAGGATTATAGACTACACTATATAGTTATTGGTTCAGTGAACTAAGACTGTAATTTGGGAGGATTGTACAATTAGGATATGTTCTTAAAATTCTACAATCCTCCCAAATTATAGTCAGCAAAGAATACAAAAAAAAGAATCAACTAAAAGAAAGAAAGACAGAAAGACATGTGGCCTCCAGCACTGTATATATTGTCCTTAGACAGTGCTTAACTGATTTCATTTAAAACACATTTGCAATTTTATTAGCCTCTTCTAATTATCTCACCAACTGCCGTAATAAGTTTACCAAACTTCTAACAACAATATGAACAGCAGTCTTCATACAGCAATATAACAGTAACAATGTCATATGAATAATTATAAAAAGATTATGATCACAACTTAATGCAGGCTGATAATAATAAGGTAAAACCACTGCTGAGTGAACAGAAAAGGCCCCATGATTAATAAATCCTGGCTGTTAGCCTGGTCAGGAGCAGGCTTGCTGTACAGAATAAATCTCCATGGTAACTTAGGTGCCTCTGCTTTTTTGAAACTGAGTCAAGGCTAAATTGAGCCAGGATAACTGGGAAATCCCGGCTTAATGCCTTAGCTTGGTTTTGTGAATTAGCCCTCTGGTCAATTAACCCTAACCCTATAACAAAATTACATGAGTCTTTAAATAAAGTGTTACTGAATTTATTTACAGACCTGTCTTTTAAAGCGATCCTGTTTAGCTGGACAACATATTGAAGGATACAATAATAATATATAGAAACATTGACAGAGGAAAATGTGTCTGTAGTGTAATGTCTAAGGAAAGCAGGTGTAAAATCTGCAGCACTGTTTTGTCAGAAGAATTCAGGATGAGAGAGAGAAAGAGAAGACAAGAAAATAAAAGTTATTTTTTACTTGAACATACCTTCCTCTTTCCCTTAGTTTCTATCTTTAGATATATTTTTCCAGAATTTTAATGGCAAAATGACGACGCTATTCAGGAAAAAAAGAATATACTACGGAGCCGGGGGAGGGGGGTAATATGCCGAAAAAGAATTAGACATTTTAAGATTAAAGCTACAGTGCGTAGTTTCTGTCGCCACCATGACAAATTCTATGACAACCCTCCCACACGCGGTTGCTAGTAGCCAAGGAGGACACGGAGGATTAAAAAAACACAATGGACTCTTCAGAAGGAGTTATTATCTTTACTCAAATTTCTGCATGCGAAAGTTGTCGGACAACACAATATTCTGAACATAGTCATACTGAGAAATACAGAGAGTTGTGTGAATAGTCATTTGGCAATGGCTTCAATGTAACAGCTGTTCCTTAATATCTAAAAGTTATGCACTAGAGCTTCAAAGATACTTGGATATTCTCTGAGCCTAAAATAGTAAATTTACAAGAAAAATGTGGCTATTCTCAGAGATTATGATGTCATAAATTTGCTAGAAATTTTTTTTTTTAAATTCTCTGAGATTAAAGTCACAAATTCATGCTTCACTATGCCAGGTTGGATCACCCTCATCACATCACAGTGAGTTCCTCTCCGTCTCCTCTCCACCTTGATTTACCTTCACCCTCAGGACAGCTGCCATGAACTGGCAGGTGGTTCCAGCAGCAGCATCTAACTTTTTACATTTTTACACACTTGGGGGGGCTGTGGCTCAGTGGTGGAGTGGTCACCTGCCAATTGGAAGGTTGGTGGTTCGATCCCTTTGACAACGCTAAGGTGAAGTATGGCTCTCAACCACACTGTGTTGCCAGGACCAGCTCTGCTTCTAATAGGCTTTTAACATTAGTTAGAGCTGTGTTCCTCTCATATGATTGGTAGGTGAAATCAATGGACTCGAAAATATTAAATTTCTTTTTCCACATGCCGGAGATCCGGCCGGTGCCGGAATACTTTAACCCCTGAGCATCTTTCAACTTCAAAGATGCTATTCAATCTTTTATTATATTTATTATTAATAATTCACCGTTTCATCTGTGTCCAAGGTGTGTCATATGTACATATGTATGTTTCGACAGGTGAATAACATTTATGAGTCTAGGATTAAACATATTATTTTTATTTTAACTTGTTTGACCAATGCCACGAGGATGGATTTGTACATTTGTCTAATTGCTTACATTTGCTTTACTTGTTGAAAGTATTTGAAAAATATGGCCTTAGGAGAAAACACAATTTTTCAAATTAGATGATGTGTGTGTGTGTGTGTGTGTGTGTGTGTGTGTGTGTGTGTGTGTGTGAGACATACTGCGTTCAGTGATAGCATTACGGGTCTCCTGGTTGCTGGTTTTGTTCTTCAGGTTCTGAGCTGCTGTGACTTGTCTCTCCAGGAGGGGGCGACGCTGGTCCAGCTCCTGCAAAGACACCTAAAAACAAATCAGAACAGACGTTATCTCAGTACAATTTACAGATATAGAAGGTCTTGACCACACAATTTTATAGAGATCCAACAATTCCCCCAAGAGCAAATCCACTTAGTGTGGCGGAGAAACCATGGACAGAACTTGGCTCAAAGAAAATAAAAAAAATGAATTAGTAGGTCCTGACCTTGAGAATGCTGATGTTGTCATTGATGTCATCCAGGTCAGCCACCACTACACGCTTGTTCTGCACCATGTTATCCAACATGGTCAGCCAATCAGTGAGCTCAGCCCAGGACTTATTAAACTGAGCCAGCACCGCAGATTCAGGCTGGGAACTTCCTGTCAAACTTTCATCTGGGACACACACACACACAATGTTTAAATAATTTATTCATGTCCAGTTATAAACTGTTGGTAGGATAAATATACAGAGAGGGTTCACACCTCAACAAAAACATACATAAACTCACAAGTAACCCTGCAAACAGACCACTGGGAGACCCCTGTCTAAATTTATCATCCAGGGCAATTTACCCGGTGAAGCAAACAAAAGGTACTGAGGGTTTATGAGAATATCAAGATGAGTTTTGTGCCTTAAACTCCATAATTAGTAATAGATTGAAAATGTTTACTATTGCACTATATAAACCTCCGTGTTAGCTCAGAGTACAGAATTAGCTGTTAGCATCTAGTTAACAGAGCCTGGTCAGAGGCCTGGATTTTATTAAAAAATTATTTAAACGGGATAGTTTGCACAGAAACTGGTGAGGAAGAAGTACAAGTTTTATGGTTCAACTGTGTGTTTATGACTGTTTAATGAATACTAAACGTGATTACATTTGTGTGAGGGAGGCCTTCTATGCTTTGAACCCGTGTAGTTTGGTGGTTTGATTGACTACCTGCAAGAGCTAGCTTTATGTAGGCTCAGTTAGTGTCAGTAGTGTAGGCAGAAATGTGGGTGGGCACAGAGACCCACCCACTATCAGGTGGGCCTAGCCCGCCCAAGACCCATCATACTTATAGGTTCCAGTACACATAGTTGGGTCCATAAATATTGGGACATCAACACAGTTCTAATATTTTTGGCTCTATACACCACCAAAATGGATTTGAAATGAAACGAACAAGATGTGCTTTAACTGCAGACTTTCAGCTTTAATTTGATTCCAAATCAGGTGAACGGTGTAGGAATTACAACAGTTTGTATATGTGCCTCCAACTTTTTAAGGGAACAAAAGTAATGGGACAGATTAACAAAAGATTAGATTAGAATTGTGTTGATGTCCCAATTAAAAAAGAATAGAATTGTGTTGATGTCCCAATAGTTATGGACCTGACTGTATGTTAACCTTAATAGTCAACTACAACTAAACTTGCCTGAATATATATGTAGGCTACATCATCAGAGGTAACGTTACAGGCACCAAGACGAACATTTAACAGCATAGCCTAGCACACAAAAACACACAGCTGACAGCATCATTAATCCAGCTATAGGTAGAGGTAAATCGGCACCAACATGCTCAGTAATATTAAAAATGACACTTGAACCACATAAACCATGCACAGAAACTGTGTGGTCTCGTAAAATATATAATATGTATATTTTTTGTAATATTTAAATTTCCTTTTCTAACTGCATAAGTGCAGGTACCTGTGTGCTTTGGCATTGAGGGGTGGATGTCGTCGTTTGAGAATAAAGTGCTGCTGATGGGGAAAGGCTTAATTAACAGCCACTTAATGTTAAATTATCTTTATAGTGTTTACTCTAAAGTCTTTATATACAGTCTATGGTCATTGCTTAGCACTTGCTGTGGAGAAACTAGTGGAGGAGTTGGTGTCTGGGTTGAAAATGCTGGCTGAATTTGAGCTGAATTCTCTTCCTCCTGCTCCTTACAAAGTCTCTGTGTGACAAACTGAGGCAAACTGCTTTGTTTTGCCATGAGCGGAACGCAGGCTTCTGTTCCTCTGTGCAATGTGTGGGCTGTGCACCGAATGAAAGAGGAGGGGCTGCTCGCAATCTGGTGTTTTGTAAATGCATTGCTACTCAAAAGTTCTGACATACATCACATAGTAAGCATAAAGAAAGAAATAAAAAATGTTTTATTTTTATTTTTATTGGTTGTGTAGTCAGACAATTTAAAAAGTATTCATTGCTATTCACTGGATGATCAGCCAAAAGGAAGCCTAAGGGGCTGGAAAGCAACACCGCTGCTACTAGCTGCTGTTTCTCACTGGAAATGCCATTGTCATTGTCAGTTAGTTAGAGTTGACAGATGTCTGTCAAAGTGTAGTCTCGCATAACTATACTTATCTCTCTCAATGCTGAAGTATGATCTGGCTACACCGCTTATCATTCTGGGATAGAGGAAAAAAAGGTTTTGGCTTGCACAAAGCCCCGGGATGCAGCGACGGTGCCCAGGCTTTATCCCAGCACTATACATACGGTAAGCCAGACTAGTCAAAGTGTTGTTTGCAGTAAAAATTGTTTTAGAAATGCGAGGATGATTGTCAAATACAAATGTACCTATAACAGCAGCCTAATTTTACTGGCTGTAACAATATGTAAAATAAGGCCAAAATCACGACACTCAGCTCCACAAACCTGTGTTGCGGAGTGAGAAGGCAGAATAGTCCGTTACTGTTACCATTACCATTATTTTTCATTCAAACGAGTTAATGAACCACTGACAATATTTTGGAAACATTATTTTAAGGTACAAAAGAATCTTTGGTGTTAATCAATATCAATAAATAAGGTATTTGTTGTATAACTGGTTTGCAAAGTGGGATGTAGTCAATAACAAAACAATTTCTTGTGGCAGAAAAGAAGTGGTATTACTTTAGTGACAAAAGGAAAAAAATCAAGGTTTGTATTGAATTGTGGTTCAAAAATCGCGATATGAACCGAACCCTGGGTTTGGTGAATTGTGGATAGTGAAAATGTCCATTTAACCTCTGCTTTAAACACATCCTCTGTTGTTTGTAAAAGAGAATTCTGTCTTTTGCTGGTGTTGGTATGATTGATATTCTGCGTTGAGCACTGTGATGAAGCTATACAATAATATAAAAAATAGACTTATAAAAAAAATTATATACACATGTAGTGGTCTAAAATTAGAACATAGCTTTTAAAAATAGATTTTTTTTTTTAAAACATGTTGAAAATAAAGATTTTCACAATATCGTCATTAAAAATCTTTGATCAAAGATGTATATTGAAGATATTTAAACCTCTGTCCTAAAATTAACCTAACTACAGATTTAACTCTCATCTTAAATTCTCTGAAGTTGCATCATTAAGGTTAAGGCTGGCTAAAATATCCATACTACCCAAAATATAATTATTTCTTGCACTCAGAACTCATTAACACACATTGAGCCATACTGTACACACCAACTGACACACCCACTGAAGAAAATTAGGTCTTACTGGCTTTTTTGGCTACTAGCAGAGCAGCCATCCTCTCCTTATGCTGCCGCACCAGCTCCAGGATCACAGTCCAGTCTTCCCTTAGCTTAACATGCTTCACCTGGGTCACACACACACACACACACACACACACACACACACACACACACACACACACACACAAAAATAATTCCATGTTGACAACTAAGTTAATCAGAGAAGAATCACAGAAGATAAAGTTGTACAGATGTAATCAAAGTCGTTTATTTTGATATGGGAATTTCAGTTGGTGGAATATGAAAAAGCATATATGCCACAAGAATGCTGTTCCTTTCAATAGATAATTCATTGACGGATTGTTTGATTTCCTCACCTTGTCTGGTTGGCTAGGACGACTGTCCTTGTATAGATGATCAGCTCGCTCCAATACCAACTCCACTTCTGGCTGCTTGACTTGCACTTCTTCAACGAGCTGAAGAAACAAAACAAATGATAAAT